>CAUYLG010053657.1:0-54533 GCA_963573385.1 Cacajao melanocephalus | reverse complement strand
TATATTATATATTATATATATTGTATATATTGTATATTATATATAGTATATATAATATATATTGTATATATTGTATATATATAGTATATATATTATATTATATATATTGTATATATTGTATATATATAGTATATATATTATATTATATATATTATATATATTGTATATATACTATATATATATATTAGGAGTGAGCAGAGGTGGGTTTGTGAGGTCTAAGGAAAAAAGACGTCTTCATAACATGAAAGCGGAAGGTGAAGCAGGAAGTGCTAATGGAGACCCTGCAGCAAGTCCTCCAGCAGATCTACCGAAGATCATTCATGAAGGCTACTACTCTAAACAACAGATTTGACAGATAAAAATATTTTATTGGTAAAAAATGCTAAGGATGATCTGAGCCTTCAAGGAGTCCTCATCTTTTTGCTGGGGGATTGTCTTGTCTCGATGTCAGTGGCCGTTGATTGATCAGGGTGGTTTGGGTCTCCTTTCTCTTATTATCCTCCAATAACTGATCTGGGGAAAACCAGCTGCCAAGGCTTCCCCGAGATCAGTGGCCTGGAGGTCATGAGTCCACCTTGTGCCCAAGCTCACATGGGCGAGGCCCACCAAGAGCCAAGTGAGTGGGCTTGGAAGCTGGTCACTGCTCCAGTTGAACACCTAAAACAAATCGTATAATTGTCCAAGTTCAATACGGAAAGGCAAATTAGACAGAGCTTATTACATATAGGTATTCAACTTTTCTACCTTTTTTAATCTGTTAGTTTCTGAATTTTAAGTTACTGTCTCTTACAATGATGGAGAATTCTCTACTTTATGTACATTCTGTGTTTTTAAGCTGTTACGTGCAAAAAAAGTTTATGACTGACATGTCTTCTTAATGCATTATTCCTTTTATTATATAAATAGCCAATTTTATCCCCCTTGTTATTTTCACTCTGAATTCTAATTTATTTTATATCAACAACTCCAGTTGCTAGCTTTTTATTAGCATTTGATTGGCATCTATTTCCCATCCCGTTCTTTTCAACCTCCGTATGAAAGTTGTGCCTTGCTGCCTTTCTTCTGTTGGTGTATAATTGGATTTTTTTAACCCAATTTGTAAGATTTTCTTTTGCTACAGGAACATATTTCACATTTATTACAAGTACTGATCTGCTTCCCTTCTTTTTTCTGCCAAATAATTTATTTCTGTATATTGTGTTTTCCCATTTTATTCTTTCCTCATAAATGTCATTGTTTTTAATTGATCATGTTCTCTCTGTTACTTTTCAACCTCTCTCTAATTACATTAAAAAATAGAATTTTTTTCAAGTCTCATTATTAGGGCATAATTTTCAATGTTGAGTAGAATTGCCATGAACATTCATGTGTGAGCTTTTGTTGGATTATGTTTTAACTTATCTTAGGCAAATACCTAGGCATGCAAGCTCCATGCCATATCCTAGATGTATGTTTGACTTTGTAGGAACCTTCCAAAGCTCTTGCCAAGGAGCTGTCTCACTCGACATTTCCACCAGCGAGGTGTAACATTCATACGGACATTCATACCAATACTTGCTACTTGCTATTTTTCAGCTTCCTGACTTTAGCTAGTCTGATGGTTTTGTGCTAATATCTTCTTGAGATTTTAATTTGAATTTTTCTGATAACATGGCAGACACTTTTCTCTTGTGCATATTGATTATTTATATATCTTTTGTTTATAAATGAGATGTTGAGGCTGGGTGCTTTGGCTCACGCCTGTAATCCCAGCACTTTGGGAGGCTGAGGAGGGCAGATCACGAGGTCAGAAGATCGAGACCATCCTGACTAACATGGTAAAACCCCATCTTTACTAAAAAAATACCAAAAAATTAGCCGGATGTGATGGCACACGCCTGTAGTCCCAGATATTTGGGAGGCTGAGAAAGGAGAATTGCTTGAACCTAGGAGGCGGAGGTTGCAGTGAGCCGAGATCACGCCACCCCACTCCAGCATGAGTGACAGAGCCAGACTTCATCTCAAAAAAAAAAAAAAAAAAGAAATGTTGAAATGCTTGACAAAAAAAAAATCTTTTTTTTCTTCTAAATATGTTCTTATTATTGAGTTATAAGAGTTCTTTATATATTTTGGGTACAGAATCTTGGTCTGATATATGCATTATGAATATTTCTCCCAATATATGGCTTATCTTTTCATTTTTAAAAAAGTCTTTCTAAGAACAGAAGTTTTCTATTTTGTTGAAGTTTAAATTAGCGGTTTTTTTAAACAAAAAAAAATGGGGTTTAGCTTTTTGCATCCTGTGCAAGAAATGTGTGCTAGCCTCTATGGCATAAAGATTCTCTCCTCTTATTTCTCCCAGGAGTGTTACAGCTAGAATTTTGGATTTGGGCCTGTGGCCGGTTTCAGGTTTTTTGGGTGTTTGACAGATGCTCTTGTTTGTTGTGCTTTCGTTGTTTTTGTACTTCAGCTGACATCCAGTTACCCTAGTACTACTTGTTAAAAAGATTACCTTTTTTCCATTAACTTGACTGGAAAATCAACTGAACCCTTAAGTGCACATCGATTTGTAGGCTATTAACTTTGTTCCATTGATCTGCATGTGTCTTTCAAAGCAGATAACATGTTGACTTTGCTACCGCAGTAGACGTGGAAGTCAGCTGGTCTTTGCCCTGGCTGTGTGGCTCTTCCAGATTCTCTGCATTTTCATAGAAGTTTTAGAATCATCTTTGTCATTTTTTTTTTTTTTTTTTTTTGAGATGGAGTCTTGCTCTGTCGTCAGGCTGGAGTTCAGTGGCGCCATCTGGGCTCACTGCAACCTCCGCCTCCCTGGTTCAAGTGATTCTCCTCCTCTGCCTCCCAAGTAGCCGGGACTACAGGCACACACCATAACGCCCAGCTAATGTTTTTGTATTTTTAGTAGAGACAGGATTTCACCATGCTGGTCAGGCTGGCCTCGATTCCTTGGCCTCATGATCTGCCAGCCTTGGCCTCCCAAAGTGCTGGGATTACAGGTATGAGGTACTGCTCCAGGCCCATCTGTCAGGATTTTGATTTTGATTTCAATGACTATTGATTAATTGAGGGAAAATTGATATCACAATATTGAGTCTTCCAATCAATGAACATGATATATCTTGCCATTTATTTAGATTAATTTCTCTCAGAAATATTCTGTAGTTTTAGCATATAATATGGCATATATTTTAATATTTTTGTTCCTCCATAGTTAAAGTTTTGATGCTATTCATAATGGACATTTTAAAAAATTCATTTTCCAATTGCATAGAGAAATATAATTAACTATTATATATTGACCTTTTGTTATATGACCTTGCTAAATTAATCCATTAATTCTAGCAGCTTTTATAGATTCTTTAGAATTTTCTACATCCAGAAATTGTTATTTAAAAATAAAGGCAATTTTATCTCTTTCTCTGCAATGTATATGACTTCTGCTTCTTTGTCTTTCCTTATTGCATAGAAGTGGTGGTATAGCATGTTGCCTTGCTCCTGATCATACAGAGGAAAGCATTGTTTTCCTGCATTAAATATGCTGTTAATTGTAGACTGACTGTAGATGTTCTTTTTTGGATTGAGGATGTTCCTTTATCCCCTTATTTTGTTGAGAGTTTGAATTTTGTCCAATGCTTTTTTTTTTCCATAAATTGAGGTAATTATGTAGTTTTTCTTCTGTATTTTGATAACATGGTGAATCATGTTAAAAGATTTTGAATGTTAATTAATCCTGAATGTTTGGGATGAACTCCATTCAGTCACAATATATTTAATTTTTATTGCTGGGTTTAACTTGCTAATATTCTATACGAGAACTTGCATATTCAATGATAAATATTGTTCTATATGTTTCTTAAGATATTTTTGTCTGGTTTTCACAATTTGATATCAAGGTAGTTTGGCCTCATAAAATAAATTAGGAAACTTCTCTATTTACTAAAAAGAAAATGTGTATTATTACTTATTATTTAAATGATTGATAGAATTTACTACTGAAGTCATATGAGCCTGGAATTTTCTTTGTAGGGAGGTTTTAAATGATAAATTAAGGTTTTTAGATAGATACAGAACTATTCAGATTTTCTCTTTTTTCTTATGTGTGGTATCTTTTAAAAATTTCTCCATTTTATCTAAGTGGTTGAATATATTTGCATAAATGTATCTTTTGATAATCCTTCCTTCTGGTCTTTTTGTGTCTCTAGGATCTGTAGTGGTATGTATTCTTTGACTCTTGATATTGGCAATTTATAGCTTTTCTTCTCTTTTTCTTGTTCAGTCAACTAGAAGTTTATAAATTTTATTAGTCCTTTCAAAGAGTGACCTTTTGATTTTACTGTTTTTCCATTTTTATTTTATTAATGTTAGATCTGATCATTATTATTTTCTCTTCTTATTTTGAGCTTGCTTTGATATTCATTTTTATCAGTTCCTTAAGTTAGAGGTTTAGACTATTGAATTTAGACTTCCTATTTTTCAAAAATCATCTAATGCTATAAATTTTGTTCTAAGAAGTGGTTTAGCTGAAGTCTGCAACATTTTACATGTTCCGTTTTCAGTTTTCATTTTATTTAAAGTATTACTCTTTTCTTCAATTCATTGGGTTATTTAAATATATTTTATGCTGACTCATGCCTGTAATCCTAGCACTTTGGGAGGCCAAGGTGGGCAGATTGCTTGAGCCCAGGAGTTCAACACCAGCCTGGGCAACATGGCAAAATGTTGTTTCTACAAAACATACAAAAATTAGCCAGGTGTGATGGCATATACCTGTAGTCCCAGCTACTCGGGAAGCTGAGGCAGGAGGATCCCTTGAACCCAGGAGGCTGAGGTTTCAGTGAGCTGAGGTTGTGCCACTGCACTCCAGCCAAGGAGACAGAGCAAGACCCTGTCTCAAAAAAACAAAACAAAACATATTTTGTTTAGTTCCCAAATACTTAAGAATTTCAAAAATTTCTTCTTCTTATTTATTTCTAATTTAATGCCATCATGTCAGAGAATATATTCTGTATAATTTCAGTCCTCTTAAATTTATTGAAACTTATTTAATGCCCCATTATTTGGTTTATATTGGAGAAGGCTCCAGGTTCACTTGAGGAGGTATGAATTCTGCCATTGTAAGGAGGAGTTTATATAAAGGTCAATGTATTTGAGTTGGTTGATGGTGTTGTTTAGGTCTTCTATGTTCTAACTGATTTTCTACCCACTTGTTATATTAGTTGCTAAGAGAGGAGTGCTAATGTTACCAACTCTACTTATGAAAGTGTCGACTTCTCTTTTCACTCTATAAATTTTTTGCCTCTTGTATTTTAGCACACACATTATTAAGTACATGCAAACTTTGGATTGTGTTATCTTCATGCTAAATTGATCCTTTTGTTATAATTAAATATATTCTGTAGTCTGTCTATATATTATAATATTTCTTGTCCTAAAGCCTACTTTATCTAATACTAAGATAGTCACTTCAGCTTTTTATGATTAGATTTTGCATTTTCTACCCCTTTCTTTCATTTTATTTTAGCCTAGTTCTGTCTTTATATTTATAACTTATTGCTTACAGACAGGATATATTGGAGTATTGCTTTTCTATCATCTAACAATCTCTTCCCTTTAATTAATGTTTTTACATTATTTATGTTTAGTGTAACTATTATTATTGTTTGATTTAAATCAACCTGTTGCTATTTGTTCCATCTGTTTTTTGTTACTTTGTCCTTCTTTTTTTTTTTTTTGCCTTTTTCTAGTTTGAGATTATAAAAATTATTCCAATTTATCACAGTTATTGGCTTACTAGTTATACCTCTTTTAATTACACATAAATTTGGTGGCCTCTAGAGTTTACAATACACAACTATAACTCAATGAAATATACCTTTGAATATTGTATCTCTATGTATGTAATGCAAGACCCATATGAGAGTTTGATTCCATTTCCCATTGTCATATATCTTATTTACACATTTGATATAAACCTCATAATATAGTGTTACCTTTTGCTTTCAATGATCAGTTATTTCTAAAAATTTCAGAAGTGGAAAAAATAACCTTAACACTTATTTGCACATTCACCATTTTGGGGGCTCTTTATTTCTTTTCATAGATCCAAAGTTCTGAACTGGTTTTGCTTAATTTCAGCATAAAGTTGTGGGTTTTTTTTTTTTTCCGTATTAACATTGTAGTTCATATCTACTTGTGATAATTGGATTTCTTTGCTCAAAAAGAAATGTTTGCCTTATGTTTGACAAATATTTTCCTGGATATAGAACTACAGGTTGACTTTATTTCCTTTGTAGCACTTTACAGATTGTTTTCATTGTCTTTTGGTTTTCACTGTTTCTCTTAGGAAATCTGTAATGGTCGTTATCTTTGTCTCCCCTGTTCATGTTTTCTCGCCCTTGAATCCCTGGCTGCTTGCAGGGTTTTCTTTGTGTTATTTGTCTGGGCTTTATTGAGTTTATTCTACCTGTGCATTCATAGTTTTCATCGATTTGGAAAGATATTGACCATTATTCATTCAAGTGTATTTCTGACCCCTTTCATATTTCAGGGACTCCAGGTGTGCTTCCATTAGATTGTCTGATGTTTTCCATAGGCCTCTGAGGCTATAGTGTTTTTCCTCTCTCTCTGTATTTATTTTTGGATACAATGCATTTTTTATAACTTTAAGTTCTCTGATTTGTCTTCTAAAGTGTATAGCTCTATTTTTTGTTATGGTTGTGTTATATTCCATTTCATAAAAGTAGAATGTCATAATCTATTCATCCTCTTTTCTAATTAAGGGCACTATATTATCTCCAGTAGTTTGCCATTAGCAGTGGTCCTGCAGCAAACTCACCGTGCATCTATTTTTACTTAGTTTATTGCTGCGAGATAGAGCTCTGGGCCTGGGCGCTTTGGGCTAAAGGAATACTTATTTAATTCAAAAATTCTTTACCCTTCCAATCTTCTTTGCTTTTCAAATCTTCTGACTCAAACATTTCTAGTTGCTTATATACATATAATTTACACAAAATAATGTGATGATTTTATACATTTTATTTTAGTGCAGTCATTTCTTTTCTCTCTCTTCTTTGCTTTACTGTCATCTCCCCTTTTCCTCTAGCCTCCAAGTGACACTTTTCTGTAGTATTTAATCTGCTAAATCTGTCTAGTGAGTTCTCATTTCAGATATTGATTTTTTCACCTCTAGAAGTTCTATTTGGTTCTTGGGTAGATCTTTATTAGGGGTTGAGTGAGAGAAGCACAACATAGAAAATTGGGTATAATATACATCACTGACCTAAACCAGACAAATAACAAAACCCTCATGTATTTGTATATAATTGCTGCATAGTATTTTGTAAAATATAAGCCAGATGGCCTAGAAGTAGAAGATAATGCTATCATAAATAATGCCCAAATCAATATTTGTGTGCCAGAGTATATGTGCATGAATTTCTCTGTGGTTGACAGTTAAGTGGGAAAGCGAGGTTGTAAGATATTGCTTATCAACTCTATGATTACCATCTGAATCCGGTGATGATCATAATGATGATGATGATGAAGACACTGGTATTTGATTACTGAGTCAATTTTTAAAAGTGTGTAGATTTGTTTATATTTGTTATTTCTTCTGGCCTCTGTTTTAGAAATAAATATTAATCTTGTTATTTGTCCACTTCATCTGAGTTTTCAAATCTGGTTTAGGAAACCACTCAGTCTAACTTAAGCCAGAAAGGAACTTTTGCAGTGACACAGGGTCTAGTGGAGCTCAAGGGCAGAAAAGCAGTCAAAGCTCAGGAAGGGCCTGGAATCAGGAGCTGAAAAGCTTTCCGCATGGTTTTCCATCTCTTTTCTCTGTCTCTTGGTTTTGTTTCTCTTCTTTTGTAGGATGGCTGGCTTTCTTTACTTTTTATTCCATGACTTCCTCTAAGCAATCAATTCACATGCTGGAGTTCCACCCAAACACTGAGACTAGATTGGTATTTCCTCATTCAAATCAACATTCCCAGGAAGGAGAATCTGGCTCACACTGGCCACGAGTCAGTTTCGTCTTAGACGGGAGCATGAACAACACACAGGTGACAGCCTTCGTGGACGTGTTTCCCGTAGGAAAGTCGGGAGGCACCTTTTCTGTACCTGCTTCTCAGTCAAATAGATTGCATGAGCCATTGGAACTAAGCAGTATGGCGCATTTAGCGTGTTTCCCCTCTCCAGAATTATTAAGCTGAAAATGTTTCTAAGTTAAACTTTATAAGAAAAGAAAGTTTTAATTCAGTAAACATCTGAAAGAAAATAAAAATGTAGATGTTTATTACATGACGTTCAATATTACCTTTAGTATAAATAGAAAAAATGTTACCCAATACTTAAATATTTTCCTCTTTGAATGTTTAATTAGTAAATTCAAGTAAATAATTGTCATTAGCCAGAGTAATTATTCTTTTTATGCTGTGCTGAACATTCCTTAATAAATCAGACGTATGGCACTGCATTATGTCTCCTTATAAAAGTCCTATTTTGTACCTTTTAGCAGACCTGTGGGTTCTGTCTGCCATGGAAAAAAAATCTGATATCCATGAAAACTTTCAAACATTAAGTATCTATCTCTTGGCAACCACAGAGATTTAAAGAGTTCACTTTCTCAATACCCATTGAGCCGTGTGTCAATAATTAAATGTTTCCTAAAAGAAAGAGATTCAGCACCGTCTGCTTAGGAGGGCGCTGTGGGAGGCTCACATAATTGATGGCCTTAGCCCACGGCGTGACACCTGGCCATGGAACCGCGATGTGTGTACAGCCTTCATAGCTGTCTTGATGACAAGCTGTGGGTCAGGATTTGGGATGGTGTTCACTGGGCTCTTAGGTACCTTCCTTTGAGAGACTCCCATTTGTACTCTATTTTACTCTTCAATGTAGTATTACATGCCTGCAAAAATGATATTTCTGAGGATTGATACTCCAATACATCACCGTCTAAAGGTTTTTAGGTTTATACTTTATGTTCTGAACTAATCAGATAACAAGAGCTCACTTAGTTATTTCTATGATTAAAAAGTTATCTTCAAAGACTAGGGCAATTTTGCAAATATTCTACTACTGGCATTTAGTACAAAAAAGTGTCTAATTTGAAGGAAGTTTTTCCAGTGAGAATTAAGAGTGCTGGTGCTTTGTTGGAGATGTCAAGTGACCTGAAACATCACCCTCTGTTTACACCTTTCTAACAAGAGCACATTGATTTAGCTTCTTGGTGTGATTTCTAATTGGTTTCAGATTTGGATTGTCGCTGGAATAAATAAGAACCTCTCTGCGATTTTCTGACATTAGGCAAAACAATGGTTTCTTCCATTGCTCAATGACTATCTCTGAATGCTTGCCTGTGAAGCTGCAGGTGTGTGGGAGGGTGGCAGGTACACGGCCGGCAGGTGTAGGAGGCCCTGCTCTCTTGGGGCTTCTGTTTCCAGGGAAGCAGAAATCTCCATGTCACCCAGGCCCTGTGGCCCTGTGGCCCTGTGGCCCTGTGCATTCTGAGTGTGTCTTCCTCTACTCTCTGGCAGGATATTTGATCTGGGGATAGCAGCAGGTGTGTCGCTACCTAAGAATCAAGGTCTACGTGGAGCTTTCATCGAGCTAGCTAGAGGAGCACTCAGGAGATCACATTTGCTAAGGAACAGCGAAGGGCAGCTATGGAGGTTAAAACAAAACCAAAAATAAAAACTTCAAAACGTCAGGTGAGGAATCATGAATCTCGAAACAGGAAGATATATAGAAATGACTTAGGGTTTTTGGTTAAATAGAAATTCCCAGTAAGTCAGCCACGGCGAAGATTCTAGTCTAATCTGATGTTTTCTTAGCCCTTATTGATGAATACCTGTTGTCTAGACCTGGACTAGGAGGGCAGGAGTGCTTGTCAGGCAGTACCTGAAGAAGATGCTGGATTTGGGGCTGCACATTTAAAGATGAGAATGCCTGGGGCCAGGGGTGCTCCACTGATGGAGACAGGATAGAATGATACTATTATTAAAAATAAAATATGAGATTGCCCCATCAACTGACACAGACAGGATTTACCCCATAAGATATTTATTTTGGGACTCCTTCAAGGTATTATTTACTCAGGAATAGAAGAAGTCTGTTTTTGAAAGGGTCTTATGCATAAGGCTATTGCATTTGGGAAATTTGGAGGAAGACCCTGTAGTGAGCTTAAAGTACAGATAACTGTACGGAGGATATGAGACAGAAGTGGTTTAGCAGAATGGTGATGACCTGTAACTACATTCCAAAGACTCAAGTCCACCATTCCTGAGAAGTAATTGTAGCGAAGGGGTTTCGTGTTAAGTACCTAAGGCACTGTGCATGTTTCTGTTTGTTTGTATGTGTGTGCTTGTGTGTACAGACATCCTGGTAACTTTGATCAAAGGTAAAGCTAAAAGCTTCAGTAAGAACAACACACAACATCCTATTTTCCAGGAATAATAGAATTCAGACCAGGTGTTCAGGCAAACAGGTCCTCAGAACGCAAGGCTCCCTGATTTGTTTGTTTGTTTGTTGAGATGGAGTATCATTCTGTCGCCCAGGCTGCAGTGTGATGGTGTGATCGCGGCTCACTGCAACCTCTGCCTCCTGGGTTCAAGGATTCTCCTATCTCAGCCTCCTGAGTAGCTGAGATTATAGGCAGGCGCCATTACACCCAGCTGATTTTTGTATTTTTAGTAGAGAAGGGGTTTCACCATGTTGGCCAGGCTGGTCTTGAACTCCTGACCTCAAGTGATCTGCCTGCCTTGGTCTCCTAAAGTGCTGGGATTACAGGCATAAGCCACCGCATCTGGCAGGCTCTCTGTTTTACGGACGAGTTTGTCCAATGGTTTGCTCCAGCTGCAGGAGAAGTGAAGTCCCAGCAGCCTTCTCCTTTGGCACTGGCTGGATGTAGCTTCTGGCTCCTACTAACGTGTCCAGGGTGTCCAACCTCTGAATCTGTCACCATGGAAGCCACATTGAGGATCAGGCACATTCTCTTCTCTCCCCCAGGAATGAACACCTCAGGGATTTTGCAGCACAGTCATTTCTATGTGGGCAGTTGTGATGACATGAGGGTGAATCCAGACGTTATCTAGGCATCTTGCGGGCAGTGTGTGGGGGGATATGATATGTAACAATGTGATGAATTATCCAGTTGGAGGGTTTGGGGCCTGAATTTCATGTCAGGAAATCATTGGGCCACATAAATAAATGAATGAATGAACAAATGACCAATTAAACAAACCAAGTACCTGGAGTGACTTGCAGCGACTATCAAAAGCCGCTGTTTGTATTTTTATTTTACAGCACTGGTAATTGCTTTTCTTTGAACCCTATGGCTATGATAGGTTTTTTCCCCATAATTATAATTTTAGTAAATTTTTGCAATTGTAAAATACTACATTTTTAAAGAAATCCAGATGTCTTTCCCCATGGAGCAGATCTGGGTTTTCTGTCGTTAATTCGATTATGTCTTTTACTCTGGGTGCCCAACTCCAAGAACCCTTTACAGGGGCGGATTTATGATGGATGCCAGCTGGTCTGATAGAAGGAAACAGATATTGATTTTTAATATTTTCTCCCAACTTGTTTACTCAAGGATAATACAGCAGCTGTGTGGCAGCTTGTCTCGGAGTGGAAAGGATTATTACCTCTGCCTTTTGATGAGATAAATTACCTAGGATGGCTTGAATGGCTAAAGGGGATACTTTGATGTTATGTCGCTTCATTTACCCTTATGACTAAATGATTATTGATTTTATATTTTTAAGCTCTTGAAACGTGAAAATAAGTTGGTGGAGAAGGCTGGCTGTGTTAGTTTTATTAATTTATTTCTGCAGGGCATAATTCACTTTGGACCAGGTTGTGAAGGTTTTGGGTTCATGACCGGCTGCAGATACAGTTGCAAAGAAATGGCTTATTTATATAGTCATTGGAAGTAGTCCCAAAATCAATACAGTCTGGGATTGGATGATTAAACTCAGTCCCTTTGTGGGATTCATTCCTGTAGCTGCTGCTGAAATCATGTTGACTGCAGCAGATTCATGTGATCAAGTCTACAAACAGCAAGTTTGTTCAAGTTGAAATATTATTTTTTTGCTCATCATTTTTTTTATCTGCTGTGTTCACTCAATGACATTTTAACAGCCTGGAGGGGAAGAAAGAGTTGATTGACTACTTCAATGAAATCAGTAATCTGCATTAAAAGAGTCGCCTCCAAGGACTTCTGGAATGTCCGCGGGTGGATTCACGCATACTTTGATCAGAGGTCCCAGACTGCGCTGGATTTAGTTCTGGACGCGTCTGCTGGCAGCAGGATTCCAAGGTGTAGGCTAAACCTTTAGCTGCCCCATGTGGTTCAAAATGGCTTGGTAGGTCCGTCTGTGCGTGTGGGGCTCACTCTGCACATTTCTGTGAAATGTTGCCTTTTCTATCACCATTTGACACGTTGGCATTGTTTTACATTGTCTGAAACATGCCCATATCACTCCGTTTCATCAATTACTACTGATACAAGTGCAGACATGCTGTCTGTAGAGAATCAGGTTCTGTTTTGATTTTTTGTAGTTTTCCCTCAATTTATTTTCATACATTTTAAACATAATTTCCTATGTCATATTTATTCCTTGTTAGTAAAATTTGGTTTGATTACTGAGACTCAGGTATCTTTTAATTGAGTTTAACATTTGAAATTAGGAGTTTTGCTTTATATAATCTTCCCTACTTTCCCCCTACTCAACCACAAGAGTACCCAACACAGTGGGGAAACGGAAGCAGGAAGGGCTGATTTTCTGAGAAGATTTTGCATTTATTTACTCAGCCTGACAAAGACCAGAGTTAGCCAAAGACAGAGATTCATGGTCTTGATGGAGGCTGAGGCTTTATTTTCATTTTAGCAAAGTTTTCAATCTGGCAATTTTCCCTCCCTGTCCTTCATCCACACCCCAATTGTTGAGCTTTGAAAGTTTGAAGAGATGGATCAGCAATGCTCACTAGTCTTGTCCTGGATGATATTTTAAGAATCAAAAATTGATATATCAGCCGGGCACGGTGGCTCACACCTGTAATCCCAACACATTGGGAGTCTGAGGCAGGTGGATCACTTGAGGTCAGGAGTTTGATACCAGACTGACCAATATGGCGAAACCCCATCTCTGGTGGAGGGTGCCTGTGATCCCAGCTACTCAGGAGGCTGAGGCACGAGAATCACTTGAATCCTGGAGGCGGAGGTTGCAGTGAGCCAAGATTACACCACTGCACTCCAACTTGGAGGACAGAGAGAAACTCCATTTCAAAAAAAATTATATATCAATGGAATTTAGTAATATTACTTTTAGCCTTGGAAATTTATTTCAGATAAAGCTACGTGCTTGTAGAACTTAATACCTGTTACCTGAGAAATCTGTACTATATACATTCAGGAAGCCATTGTGAGACATTTCACATTCGAGATGGCTTCTCAATGTTATAAGTAATGGTAGCGTGTTCTTATGGAGTTAAAAAAGGATGTAAAACACTTTTTCGAACTTTATTCAGGGGACATGTATAATTAATATGCAGTAAATTATATGTCTCCAGTTTAAAGCTTGTTTAAATGCATGGAATTTGAAGTAGAATGAAGAAATAAAATAACGTTTGGAGCGCTGTAATGTAGTATGTTGATCAATTTTATAGGGGAGTGGTGAATATTTAATTAATCACCTTTTGACAATTATTCACACTGGTCGGAATCAAGGTCTCCATTAAAGCCGAAGAATGGCTTCATTACAAATGACCCATAAAAGTGTCAAGTGCTGGCTGCGAGGACAAGTAATTTCTTTCCCTTTAAAACCATTAGATGGAATGATGAGGGCGGAGAGGGTGATGGAGTGCATAATCCTGTGATTACAAAGAGAAGCTCAAACAGTAAATTGGACAGCTACGTTGGAGGGGAAGAGGACAAGGGCTATAAAGTGACAGCTGGATTCCTTCAAAGTGCTTTTAATTTCATAAGAAGACAAGGATGGCAGCATTCCGGTTTTCGCTGGACGTTTCTCTTCACCTCATTGTGTATGTTTCGGATTTAGTTGTGCCAGGCTTTTGGCACTGGTGGATATAAATAGATAATGTTGACTTTTTTTCACTGTACCTCTCTAGATGGCTCTCAGCAGACAGAAAATGCATCCACTGCCCCCTTGATTAATGGCTGGGAAGCTGGACCTCCTGGAACTGCATCTGGACAGCAGAGAGGGACCCATACGTCAACAGACTGTTTCCAGGCTGGGCTTCGAGGACTCAGAAAAGATTTATCATCGAAGCTCCTGTTCAGCCTGAGAACAATCTCAAAAGTTGATAACTGTTTACATTTCACTGAATCCATTTCTTAACTTTTCAATATTGGCCAAGAGCCCTGACGTTGATCAACTTTCAGATGTCAAGATAGGTTTCTGGATTTCAGAAACTCTTGCAGATTTTTTACTGAGTGAAAAAATATTTTCCTTCCCAAATGACTCAGTGGTGAAAATTCATCTATGAGAATGTCAAGATTCCATGGCCTTGGAGAAAATGATACAAAATAGACTTGTTTTGATGACTCCCCTCCTCCCTGCAGGGCTGACATTAGGCACATTTGCTATGAGGGGATGGTATCAGGCACCAAAGCTGGAGGAGGTTGAGTTCTCTGTGTTGTGAAAAGCTTTTAGACCCTTGAATTTAACCCTCATTGTAAGTGGCCTCGTTAGCTGTTAGAATTTCTCTAAAGTCTGGCAAAATGCAAAGGACTAGGACTGGTTTGAAAACAAACATAACCTGAGGATACTTATGTTTTCAAAAGTTCAGGGCATCTTGACCACCTCTACGGTGTGTTCCTTAAACCTCTTCTTTATGTCTTTGAACTCGTTTATTTTAAGATCCTACACCCATGGGCAGCCTGGCTGTAGTGCACACACCTACACACACAAGTTCAAGTGGCCACTTTTAAAACTAATGGCTATTGACTCTCGTTGGGAATTCTGTGATGTTATCTCGCCTGTAAAGACTTCACGGTATGCCGTTTACATTGTATCTGGCGATTGTATAATCATTATTGATTTTCCCTGTGTGTAGTACCTATGTCAAACAACCTCATATATTTAAATGGTGATTATTTCAGTTATATATCTACTATTAGATAAGATCAAAGGTAGTTAAATGTGCGGTAGATAGGGAAGAGATAGCATAATGTACTGTGCCTCTGCCTTTGCTATGACACAACTCAGCACAATTGACAGCATTTAATAATTAACTTTCTAAAACATGTTGAGATTTTGGGCCTGTGGAAGAATGAGCCTTGGCAGATGGAGGGAAATTGTCGAGACCCACAGCTCAAGGCCTCATGGCTCTGAGACTGAGGGCAGCAGGGTGAATGGCTTTTCAAAGGTCCTGGGAAGTCATTCTGGGGGCTTAATTCAAGCCTTATTTTTGTACAAATACTTTTGAAGAAATGAGAAACAAACTTAGACCGATGTGTAATTTCCCCCAGGATGTAATCATGGTTAATCCTCAGAGCAGGATTCCCTGGGAGCCACACCTGGGAGGAATCCGACCTTTTCAGGTCTATCTCCGGGGCAGCGTGGTTATTGTATTTTATTAATGATCACATGGTATTCTGTACATGCTGGGGGAGGAGAATCTCTGCTCTGGCACATTTATTTGAAGGCACACCAAGCTAGTTTTGTTGTTGCTTTTGTTGCTGCCAAATTTTCTTAGCAACATTTTTATTTTCAAAAATACATTTTGAGTTACAGTTTTTGGAATCCATTGTGACAAACACATAAATATGTATTATGTTGAAAGTTATGAAGATTACATGTGAGACAATCTAATGAAAGTTTGTAGTAACTGGAAAAGACAGCTCCATAAAAACTGAATTCTGATATGAGGCTTGACACACGTGCACCCCTGGGGACTTGTTGGAAAGTCTTGACTGCCATCGTCTCCTGCGCCCAGCTTGTGCCCGGCATGGTCAGCCCTCCTCTGCTCCCTGGTTCTCCTCTGAGAGGCTGGGAGGCTGGGCTGACTGCAGAGCAGACTTGGCAGGCCGGATGGAGGGCTTGATGCTGGGTGAGGGTTCGGGTGGAGGACAGGTGGTTTGTGGCCTCGGTGGCTTCATGAGAAGTGTTATGCAGAGTGTCTCCTAGGACCACATACTTTTTTTCTTTTTCATAATGTTCATTTGGAGTTATCCTTTCAGTTAAGGTAGCTAATGAAACACTACCACCACAACAATCACAAAAACCAGAACAGTGCAAGGTTATTTCAGGAAAAATCAAATTCAATTTCTTTTTTTCTTTTTTAATGTGGTCTCACGTGTCATCCAGGCTGGAGTACAGTGGTACAATCATAGCTCACCGCAGCTTCAAACTCCCGTGGGCTCAAGCAACCCTCCTGCCTCAGCTTGTTGAGTAGCTGGGACTACAGGCCTAACCCACTATACCTGGCCAATTATTTTAAGTTTTTGCAGAGACAGGTCTCACTATGTTGCCTAGGCTGGTCTTGAACATCTGGCCTCAAGTGATCCTCCCACTTTGGCCCCCCAAAGTGCTGGGATTACAAGCATGAGCCACTGCACAAGTCCCACACATTTAATTTTCATGTCAGATGTATCAGCTTGAATGATTTGTTTAGATGCAAATGTTCACATTTTCAGATGAAAAATGCTTTGTGAAAAAAATATACTAAAATATCTTCTTTTAAGTTTTCCAAAATCCTCCTTGGATTTAGTTTTACATAAAATGGAGCAAGACATGGTGAAGAAGAGGAAGTCAACAGCGATATTTTCCCATGTCGTGTGGAATCCACTGTGTTGATGGTGGCTCAGCGTCCCAGCAGCCGGGAGCTCGCACTATTTTCCTGCATGTAGAGAATATTCTTCCCTACGACAGACTGAATGTCAGTGTGCCCCCAGAACCCGCATGTAGACACCCTCACTCCCAAGGTGATGATATGAGGAGGTGGGGTGCTGGGGAGGAGATTAGGTTGAGGAGTGGAGCCCTTCTGAATAGGATTTAGGGTTCATAGCCTTATCCAAGGGACCCCAAGGAGCTCCTTCATCTCTTCCACCATGTGAAGGCACAGAAACAGGGCACAGTGCCAATCAGGAAGCCACAGGGAAGCTGTGGATGCCTTGATCTTGGATTTCCAGGTTCCAGAACTGTAGAAATACATTTTTGTTATTTATAAACCACCCAATCTAAGCTACTTTGTTGCAGTAGCACAGACAGATGAAGACCGTCTCCTATAGCTCCAACAAATGCCTCCCTCAAACACCCGCTGTAGTTTGACTGGAAGGGACACACCTAAATGTGTTTCTTGCTTTTTCCTTGAGTTCCTCAAACACCACACTCTAGCTGCGACGTGAAAACTGAGTTCCACTAAATCCTTACCCACTTTTTCCCTTGACAGTAGTGGAATAAAATAGGATTTGGGTCATATTCTTGTTGAAATTCAAGAACCTTCCTCAAAACAGTTGATTACATTTTTATTTGACTTGGTGATTTTAACCGATTTCATGATTAGTTTTGGAGTCAAATTCATACCTTTTACCCCTTAAACTAATCTCATATAATGTTCAATGGCGTAATACATTCTTACCAATGAGATGTGATTTTCTTTCAGTTGAGGTTATGGTTGTTATATTGTAGAAAATCTTCTAAGTTTTAGAAAAATATAAACTTTTCTCTGGGGCAATCTGATTGTGAAACACAATATTTGCTGTGCTATGCAGAATGGCAGCTTCTTGCACACAGACAGAGAGAGAAAGCCCAGTGGTCTTCCTAATGACAGCGGATATGGTCTGGGAGTTCACATTTGCTCTTTGCATGGGAGGAAGCCTCTGTGGACATAACAGGAGGCCCTCAGCCTAGCACCCGGAGTGTCTGCCACATAGGCAGGAGCTGGATACAACTGTTTGCTATCCAAGATTAGACTCCACAAATCACTGGGATGTGATTTGTGCCCACCCACTAGGATGGCAGGGTTGGGAGCATGCACCCCATAGCGGGCTGGAGGTCTTCCCGGGATTCTCTGGGCTACCAGCACTGGGACCCTTCTCTGCAGTCAGTGGCCAGCCTCACAGCTTCAGCCTGGCCCGACCAGCTCCTTGCAGAGGCCTGTACAGCAGTAAAGCCATCAGAGGTGATCTGCATGATGTCCTCCGCCGGGTTGCCCTGGAGCTGCCCAGATGAGGAATCATTTCCAGGAGAACCTACTAGGGCAGGGGAAGGATCTAAAACCAGAGGGGCCCACAGGATGAAGCACTCCAGCAGACCTTCTAGAGGGAGCTAGGTCTGTGCTCCTGGGAGCTCAAGTGAGCCCAGCCTTGTTGGCATGGTGAGTAAAGGGGTTGAGGCAGTCAGGACATTTGCACACCCGCCGCTCAGCCACAGCATGTCAATTCCCAGGCACTGTCAGCTCAGGCACAGCCAGCTCCGGAAGCCCACAGGCAGGCCCTGACAGTGACACAGGCGTTGGCTGCTGGGCATGAAGAGAAGCCCAGGGCTGGAGCAGGACCCTGGCGATGAAGTGTGCAGGGCTGTGGTGAGCAGCAGACAGTTCTCACCTGCTAGAGGGGAGAGATGCATTTCTCAGTAGCTTGGCCGATTGTATTCTCATATCAATAGTAAACATACGCCCTATCTAAATTTTTAAATACTCATGAAGTTTGATGGCTTAAAAATCTGTTTAAATTAGCCATTTGAACATTTCGGATATGTCAAACCAAATAACAAACGGAGAAGACTTTTCTGGTGCTGATGAGTGTGATGAGGAATGAGCGTTGCACGGTGGAATACAAGAGCCACTGTAAAGGATGCATGAACTCGTGGAGGCAGAGGAAGACACGAGTTTTTAAAGGGAAACGGAGGAGGGCCACACAAGTTCTTGTGAAAGTTATCCTTGGCCACAAGGATTAATAAGAAGAGTGGTGTCAGTCTGAGGCTGGATGGGCACTGGCTGAGCAGATGTCCTTGCAGAAGAATTTCTTGTGTGAGTTTGAGGCTTTTGTGCAGGGCTGTGGTTTTTTGCAGTCTTTTGCCATGGCTCTTATTAGGCAGTCTTGCGTGAGAACTGCCCCCGTCACGGCAGTTCATTGCATCTGGGTTTGACACAAGTGCCACCATTTTGATTCTGACAGCTTTCACAGATACTATTTTCAAGGTGTAGATTTTTATCCACAGTGCGATTTTACTGACAGCGGCTCTGAGAGCAACGTGGTTGTGTGGATGGCCAGCTCCAGGCAATGTGTCCAGATCAGGACACATTTAGACAGCAGATAGAATCAAGTTAAGGAGATAGGGAGATAGATCAAGGCAGGATACCTTGATAGGAAGAGGAGCCGGGCACAGTGACTGTCGGGAGCAGGTGACCACAGGGAGACCAGGCAGAGACCCAGGGGCGCATCCAGGAGCGGGGAACCACCCCAGGGACTGCTAGCAGCACCAACGGCTGGAAGAGGCAAGAAGCTATGCTTCCCCACAGGTGTCAGAGGGAAAATTCCCTCCAGGGAATGCTCGGCTAAACACCTTGATTGCAGACTTCTGGTTTCTGGAACTGAGAGAGTAAGTTTCTGTTTTTAGGCACTCAGTGTGTAGCGTTTTGTTTTGGCAGCCTCAGGAAACGGATGCAGACCCAGTTAATAAAGCATAGTCATGCACGTGTGGACAGCAAGAACACGTGCTTTCAATGTGTGGACTCTTCTCGGAGCCCCGGCATCGTCTTGGAAGGAAGGAAGATCTATCTACACTCCCCGACTGGAAGCAAAAGGCAGGAGGGAGAGTTGGGACTGACTTCTCGGGACTCCCTGTGGTAGGGAGCATCTCTCTCACTCTTCTCAGACCAGAGCCTGCGGTACCAGGGCGTGAGGATGCTGCGGACAGCGCTCCGGGCATCTCACTGCCTCCACGGAAGCTCTTACCTGAATGCTGCCCTTGCGGGAGGAAGGCCACTGTTTTGATTGGCAGCAGACACGCTCCTTGGTTGGCTGACTTTCCATCATGTGTGGGGCTGGTGCCTGGGGAACAGACTCTGATTGGTTCCCCAAAGGAACAGAGTCTGATTAGTTCCCCATAGGAACAGACTCTGATTGGTTCCCCAAAGGAACAGACTGATTCGCTCCCCAAAGGAACAGACTCTGATTGGTTCCCCATAGGAACAGACTCTGATTGGTTCCCCAAAAGAACAGACTGATTGGTTCCGCAAAGGAACAGACTCTGATTGGTTCCCCATAGGAACAGACTCTGATTGGTTCCCCAAAGGAACAGACTGATTGGTTCCCAAAAGGGGTTGGGCTTTCCTTGTGTTCCAAAGTCCAGTTGGTGGTTCGAGTTTGTGATACTTAAAGCTGCTTAGAAGAACCAGTTGCTGTTCTTTTAAATCAGTTCAACATCCAGTCATCGAGCTTATCTGGAGCCAAATAGTCTTTTTGCCAGAAATGTCCACCCCTTATGTGAGCTCTTGGGGAGTCTCAGACACTACATGCTTCCCAGGGCCGTCTTTTCTGCAGGAACCTGGGAAATCATATCAATAAAACTAACATTGAGGTGCTTGCTATATGCAAATTATTCAATTTGCATGTGTTAAATCATTTAATTTTGTTCATCAATCCTCTGTGGTTAATGACAGGATTATCTTCATTTTACACATGAGGAAACTGAGGCACAGAATGATTGGGTAACTCACCCAACAACCCCTGGCCAATCAGTGGTGAGAAGTGATCCAGGCCCCACCGCTGTGACCCAGAGCTGCCCTGTCCAGGTGCGTGCTGCCATACGTATCCAATTATTTCCCAGAAAAACTCCCAGTTGTAAAATTGGTATATTACAGAATCATAATTTAAATAATCAATTTTTTGAAGTTTCTTGAAGTATGTTTACTGCAGCTTTATTTTTCTTTTTTCCTCGAGATGGAGTTTCTCTCTTGTTGCCCAGGCTAGAGTGCAATGGCATTGCCTTGCTTTACTGCAACCTTTGCCTCCTGGGTTCAAGTGATTCTCCTGCCTCAGCCTCCTAAGTAGCTGGGATTGCAGGCACCCACCGCCACCCTCAGCTAATTTTTGTATCTTTAATAGAGACAGGGTTTCACAGTGTTGACCAGGCTGGTCTCGAACTCCTGACCTCAGGTAATCCATCCACCTTGGCCTCCCAAATTGCTGGGATTACAGGTGAGAGCTGCCACACCTGGCCCAACATTTCTTACTATCTTGGCCTAAATTATTAAAAATAAAAATTTTAATCATAATATAGTAGCAGATATTTCGTTTCTATTCTAATTTTAAATGTGACCTAGTGTTTCCCTATAATGATAACTTTGTTGATTTAAAATACTCTTACCATGATAAGAAAAAGTTTTCATTTTGATGTTCACATTTGCTAGAAATTTGGATTTTATCAAATGTGACCTCCCTACCCTACTTCTCAACTCCTTTTAATCCTAAATTACTTGTATCATATAACTACAGCATTTTCTTGAATTGATCTTTAAATCATTATGCAGAATTGACTAAGGAATTTCTGATCAATGAAGCCAGCATGCATAGAACGTATTTTGATATAGGAATGGCATTTGGATGTCTCTTTGCCATAGGGTGGGTTCGCTGGGAAAAGGTGCGCACTAAGGAGACAGGGCTGAAACAATTGCTTTGCATCCTGTCATCCTCAGTGGTGACATCCTTGCCCCCACCCCATCACACACCTTCATCTCCAGATCTCTACACAAGGCTGCTTCCTGCAGGGCTGGCACGATCCCTGCCACCATGGACTGTCTATGCCTCTGTCTCTGCCCATCATCCTGGCTGTGGAGTTGAGGAAAAGGCTGTCTCTCCAGAAGGAAAATTTCCTTCTGCTACTGCAGGACAATTAAGTGATGGTCTAAAGCACGAGCCTTTATTTTTTCCTAAGTGAGTGGTAGCTGCATCTGAACCAGAGTGCTAAAGTAATAAGACCAGTTTCCCCTGGGAGGCATGCCTCTAGAGTGATCTGGGTGACCTGTAGCTGGCTTCTGACACTCAGACGTTCTTGAGTGCCCCAATACCACAAGTTAGGGAATCCTAAAGATCTCTCCTGACATTCCGCTCACATTTCCCTTGCTTATTATTTTCATATATTTTTACCGAAATTGCCAGACTGTTTCAAATTGTTGTCCAAAAGTTAATTTGGCTGTTGTGGCTAAACAAAAACAGTCTGCAGATTATATCCCTTTGCAGTATTGATGGTGTACAGGAATGAAAGGTTTTCTCCACACTGGAGTGGCAATGAGTGCTAATTGAAACAGTGGCAGAGGATATTTCAGATATAAGCAGCCAGTGCTAAGGAATGTTCAATATTTTCATTTTCCTATCTCAAGATTCAAAGAATGTTTTTTTTAAAAAAATAATTTACTTCTTAGTTTTTAGCAGCAGGAGAAAAAAAATTAGGCTCTGTGTGGTGGCTTATGCCTATAATCCCAATACTTTGGGACACCAAGGCAGGCGGATCACTTGAGGTCAGGAGTTTGAGAGCAGCTTGGCTAACATGATGAAACCCCATTTCTACTAAAAATACAAAAATTAGTCAGGCATTGTGCACACACCTGTAATCCCAGCTACTCAAGAGGCTGAGGCAGGAGAATAGCTTGAACCCAGGAGGCAGAGGTTGCAGTGAGCCGAGGTTGCGCCATTGCACTCCAGCCTGGGAAAAAAGAATAAAACTCCATTTCAAAAAAAAAAAGAATGAACCAACAATTTTACTATTTGAAAACTCAGCACAAGAGACAAACCTAGAGCAATTGCTGCGGCCTCTGTTCCCCACGCTGGCTTGCAGCCTCCCCAGAGGGTTCTTTCTCTCACATGATGCTGCTGAATTATCTCATTACATGTTTTTAATTCCAACATCATTTTTGGGAAAGTAGTTTTACAATGATGCATTTACTGGGTACTTTATTGACTGGAAAGCTCTGTTTATTCTAAGAGAAGATATTTACAGAAACTACATAAACTGCCAAGAGCAGGACAGACCCTATAGATTCTCATGTAGCATTTAAGAACAACATTTAAGAACACTTTATTGCTTCCTTGCGCATAGTAACTTTTCAGGCCATTGAAACATTGTTTCGTGTAAAATTATATTTCGTCTGTTGTAGCCATTATTCCACCTTGTTTGAGCCAATTGTGAACAACCTGAGAAGCAACAGGGGAAAATAGATGATCATTTTCACCCATTCCCAGTGACTCCTGCCAAATGACTGCAGTGCTGATTTTCCAACTGGAAACCTTCAATAATGTTGAGATTCCATGGCTTTCAGAGATGTTTCGCTTGTTTGAAGGTGTGAGCATAAACACACATGTTAAAATTTAATTGAAGAATTGCAAGTTAATGAAAAACTTGATGCAGGATGACCTGGAAGATCTTTGGCCTTTCCAGAGGTATTTCTGTGATTCTCTCTAAGCTCCCTCGTGGAGAAAGGAGCATCCACCCTGCAGAGGCTCCCGTGGTTTTGCAGCCCCACAGCAGTTCTGGTTAGTGCTCCCCGGGATGCGCCAGCCTCTGGAAATTGGAATCCATTCTGCTTGCTTCTTCACGTGCTGGCAGAGCTTCTCTGGTGGTCACGCAGTTTATTTTAGGAATTTCCTGTGTCCCAACGGTAATTTTCTAATGCTGAAACTTTGGTTTCGTCAACAAATGAATCAGTCCCCATCATGTACAAGCTATGCTTGTTAACTAACGAAAAACCTTTTGGATCCATGACACTTCTCACCCTTTGTAGCCTTGCATGTTACTTTAGTTTCTTTAATGAAGGAGAGCCCATTGGCCCCCACAACAGATAAGCCAGCAGCAGGATGGGATTGAGGCATGGCGTGAAGAAGGCTCTGGGTCTGGTTAGCTGGGATGTTTTTGGAACTGCCCTCCTCCAGGTGCTGCTGTCACCCCAGACTCACTTTTTTCGTGATGGTGAATGGCAGCTGGACCTAAACCATCATCCTCGTCCTCACCGTCTCCAGAGGAAGGGGATGCAGTCCTGAGCAGGTGTTTTCTCCAAGTTCATCGGCCTGAACAGAGCCACACTCTCTGCTGCCCCAGAAACCAGCCCAGGGGCCTGCGCTGTGCTCGTCAACTCCCTGAATACATGGTTCTCCCCAGGGCCCGCTATTGTCTGCTTCTCCCAGAGCTCCAGAGAAGACGGGTGGCAGGCTGGGGTGGTTATTTGCACACCTCAATGCATGAAGAATAATTCACTATTATTATTACCCTGTTTCAGGCTTCCAGCGCTGGTCATGGTGGTGGAGAAATCTCTAAAAGACAATCAGAGAACCTGCTTGCTCGTCACTCAGATTGAAAGGACCAATGTCCCGGCTCCCAGCACATGGGCCAGGCCTCAGGCGGCTGTGTGCACCAGCCAGTGAGAACCTGAAGCACAGCCGTCCAGGCCCTCCCCGCCACCGCCCACGCCTCGCGGCCCCTCAGCTCCATCCCTTTGACTTCACCGACTCATGACTCTGAGCTCTTGGCCCCTCACCCTGACCTCAACTAAGCCTGTTTCATGGCCCAGCATTGGGATCTCAGTTCGCTCCTGCTGTGCTGAATGGATCTGCTCCCTGGGCCCTGATCCACCAGGGGTTACAGAGGGACCCCACACTGTCCCTGGTCTGAGAGGCTGACCCTGCCTGAGGTCCCTCTGTACCCAGAGCACTGTGAGGGGAGGTAGGGGCAGGCTGGGATTCTCTGTCCAAGGTGCTTCCAGATGGAGGGAGCCTTTTCACAGCACTGAGCTCTCCAGCCGTAGGCACTCAGCATGACCACGGCAGTTCCTGGGACTCCCGCTCGAAGTCAGCCAGCACCAAGCCATGGGGGAAACAGCAGCCAGGGGCCACGCATCCCTCAGAGGCACACAACAGCAAAACGGCTTGGTAGGTATGACAGTATTTAAGACCAAGCCCTTCTTTAGGTGTTTCACCTTTTATTTTCTTTTCTCAGAGACAGGCAGTGTATACAGTTCATTGTAAATCAGCTTTTTTTTGAGAAAGCACATATTTCCATTTAAAAGGTGCTACAGGACTTCGCGACATCCTTGGTGCTCTCACAAAGTCAGCACTGCTTGAGGGGTAAAAGCAAGTAACCCAGAGACCTGGGGGCTCTGCAGAGAAAAGAGGAGGCACAGCATCCTGCTGGGGCAGGATCCACAGGGCCCGAGGGCAGAGGACGTGTTTGTGCTGGAAGGAAGCCTCTGCTGGTAGACGGGGGTGAGCACAGGACGTCCAGGCGCCCCAGATGCCTCCGAGTGGGGACTTGGTCTGTGGAGCAGGAGCCAGCAGATACTTGTCAGGATGGGATGGTGGCTCCATTTACTCAGCCAGAGATGGGGGAAAGAAAGACTTTGGAAGAGCAGGGTCATGAGGTGTGGTACACCCTTGCACCCACAGGGTCATGCAGCAGGGGGTGGGAACATCAGCCTGGAAAGGAGGGTCTGCCTCTGAGGGAAGAGGGGGGAGTGCTGTCCATCTGCAGGCAGCTTCCCTGTACCCCAGTAGCCTCTACAATACGGCAGTTCCTAGGACCTCTCAGACGCAGCCTGTCAGGCTCCTCTGTGCTCCTGAGGTCACTGAAGCCCGTGTATGGAGCCACCTGAACTCTGGACAATAGAGGAAGCCTTTGGAGCCAATAATTGGTTGAAACAAATTCTGAGGATCCCTAGGCCTTGGTCAATGGGCATGCAGGACAAGGCTCGCCTGTGGATGGAGCGCTCTGGTGAGGGAGAAACACAGGCCAGTTTTGGGCCCTCCAGGAGCCAGTTTGGGTACAGAAGTTCTGGGTGGAGGAAGAACAAAGTGGTGAGGTCAGCCCAAGGCCGAGGATGGCCTCCTCTCTCTTTTGCAAATGAAAGTGCCCTTCGGAAAATGAGAGAGTCTGCAGCCACAGGGGGAATCTCTGGGCCCGTGAGTCAGCTCAGGGAGAGGAGCCGGTAGGAGAGGCACGGTCTCCGGAGCTCAAGGTTGACGCCGACCACGAGGGTGTTCTTCCGCATCTCAGCAGTTTTTTCTATCTCACTCAGCTGGAATTCCATCCATTCAGCAGAACTCAGCCCACCCCTTCAGGTGGATGAGATGCTGTGATGTAAAAAGAAACAAGACAGTTTCTGGAAGTTTGAAGTTAAGAGAATGAACTGGGCGTAGGTGCGGATGGTCCCGTTAGAAGCAACAAGAATGTGAGCTGTTATCTTTCACTAGGTTTTTAGCTTTCCTTGCCAAAAGTTACTTAGTGAGTTTCTGGGTTACAGCGGGAGGCACTGACCTGGAGAAGATCCATGGGCCTTTTGACCACTGCCATTTTGCAGGCACACGTATTGACCAGCAGGCTGCAGGTCCAGCCCAGGCCCCAGCTCAGCCAAGACAAATCCCTTCCACCTCCAGTGCTGATAAGACCTTTCAAAATCACAGGCTGGAGATGCGTTAGGTCTAGATTTATTATTATTGCTAATAATAATCAAAATAAAGATTGTTTCTTCTCCCCCACAGTGCTCCATGAAGATTGATTTTCCTGAGGTCTGCGTGGGTGCGCAAAGCCGTCCTTTTCTTGAGCCCGCAAGGTGGATGGATATTTTATTGCATCTATCTCTTCCATTCAAAATGAATGATTGACATACTATTGATACACTCACAAGAGGACGGTTTCAAAATTACATATCTTTACCTAATATCTTTATGATTCCATCAGTTACATTCAATGGGCAGGCCCTTTGATTTTTATGAAGAAATTCCTTTTAAGTAAGGGGAATGACATTTATGGAAATGTCTTTCCTTTCAGTCCATCACAGTCCTGCCTTTTCCAAGCAAGTTTCCTGCTTAGCTCCAAGTCACTCGTAGAGGTTGGTGTGGTTGACAGAGTTGGTGACAGGCTTTTACCAGCCATTGTTTTCCTGCAGAGGGCTTCTGTCGGGAAGTGCAGCCTCCTGTTATTAAACAATAATTAAGTCCTTTAGGCCAGTCTCTTACACTTGCTAATCTTGGTGACTGTTTACATGCCACTATTTGTTAAATGGCAAAGTTTATTGATTTGGCAAATTCAGTCCCACGTTGTAGATTTTCTCTCAGTCTGTGTCCTACATGTGGTTCAGCATTTTTAAATGTCAACTGCAAAGTATTATTGATCGGTAATTAAAAGTGTAGAGAAAAATTAGCATAGTAGAAGTTTGCGGTCATTAGTACAAGTACCGTTGGGCAATTATTTAGTATGTTTCAACATTTATTTTCCTTCCTGTTATTGACACAGAGTATGATGCTCACCAAACAGTTTTTGTTTTGCTAAAAAGGAAAGTTTGACATCAATAAGAATTAAAGACATGTATTTCTGTTGGAAATTTGCTTGTTGGTTTCCCTGATGCATAAACAAGCTGATCCAGCAGGAGTGAAGGGGCAGAATCTGAGCTCCCCAGGCCATCCTGAGGGGCTTCCACAGCTTCCTTCCCAGGACCCAGCAATGGGGGTCCCATGTTGAAACCGGACAATGAAAGTACAAATCTGGCTTAGACAGGGAAAAATAAATTGCTTGCACTAAGCAGTTATTGTGTGTTTGGGAAATGTTTATCCTGGATTTTCTCATAGTGCAGATTTCAATATTCTGCACTATTTACTTGAAAGTATACTTACAGTAATCAAGTCATATGAACAGATTTTTATTCTGGAAGCATAATCACCTTGACTAGTATAGGTGAAACCAAAATCCATATTCTTATCATGTTTTTAAAAACTGAGGCACCGACTCAACTATATCATTGTGCGAACCTGTGTAAGCATGGCTGCACGCGGGCTGGGAAAGGGTAGAGGCACGGAGGCTCTCAGGATGAGGATCCAGCCTCACTCCAGCTGTGGGTGCATTCTCAGGAGTTCTCAGAGGATGAAGCCACCATTCTCAGATAAAGGAGGAGGCTCATGAAGGACCTTTGAAACTCTGTACTTGGACTGGAGGCATGAGTCAATATAGAATTATTATAAATCCCAGCCTGCAAGGTAATTTCAGAAAGACTATGGCAGCAGTCAGGTGTAGAGGGCTTGGGGCCTGGCCTTAGGGTGATAGCACTGGGACTTGGAGGGAGAGGTGGCCAAGAACATTCGTGCAAAAGGGAAAGCAGTTAAGATTGTGTTATGGCTTTTACTCTGTGAATAAAGGATAATTAAAACATGGACTAACTTATGTTCTCACTCATTCATTCAGCAACCCACCCATCTACTGATTCGTCTATCCACCCATCTATTCAACCATCCATCCCATTCATTCATCCATCACACATCCACCTACGCACTCATCCACCCACCCTCCACCTATCCATCTATCCATCCATCCAGCCATCCAACCACCCATCTACTCACCTACTCCCATCAATCCATCCACTCATATATTCCTTTCTTTACCCACCCATCAATCCATTCATCCACCTCATCCATGCATTCATCCACCCTACTAATTCATCCCTTCACCCATTTATTCATCCACCTATCCATCCTCTTTTCTATTCACTCATGCATCCACCCCTCCACCCATCCATTCACCCATCTATTCATGCATCAACCCCTCTACCCACCTACCCCCATCAATTCATCCACCCAGATATTCCTCCTTCTACCTACCCATCCATGCATTCATCCTCCCCACCAATTCATCCCTTCACCCATTCATTCCTCTGCCTATCCACCATATTTTCTATATACTCATACATTCAATCATTCTCCATCCATCCACCTACCCACCTATCCAGCCATTCATGCATCTATCTACCCACCCACCTATCCGTCCATTCATTCTTCCATCCATCCATTCATATATACATATATTCATGTATCCATCCATCCATCCATCCACCCATCCATCCACCCATCCACCCAACCATCTATCCATTCATCCATCCACCCATCAACCCATCCATCCATTCATGTATACATAGATTTATGTATACATCCACCCACTGATTCATCCATATATGCATTTATTTGTACCCCCATTCACTCCCCATCCATCTATATACCCATCTATTCATCCATCCACCACCAACCCATCCATTCATTCATCCTTTTATCCACCCACTCATCCATCTATCTATCCATCCATCCATCTACCCATTCACCCACCTATTCATGCATCTATCTACCCATCCAGCCATTCATTCATCTACCCATCCATTCATATAAACATATATTCACGTATTTATCCACCTATCTATGAACCTGCTCATCTACCCACCCATCCATCCATTCATCAATACATACATTCATGTATCCATCCATCCATCCATCCTCCTATCCAACAAATCAACATTTATCAGGCACTTTAGAATCTATTTTTAAAGTGTTTATTTTCTAATAGAGGAAAATCAAAGAACAGTTGCAATGTAGAAGGATGAATATGGTCCTGCTATGCCGGGGCATTCTCAGAAGCCTGAGGAACCTGGGAGAGGAGCCAGTGTTGGGAACTCGCTGTGTGCTGGGCATGGCTGACACAAGCAGGGAGGTGCTGGGCATCCTGGAAGGTTGTAAAAGGGGTGGAAGGGACTTGGTTTTCAATTTGGGTGAAGAGAGTCCACTACAGTTGGCAAGGGAGTTTCCCCAGGGGTACGGAAAGAGAGGGGAGAGCAGAGTATGGAACAGGAAAAGGTTATTGAATTTGGCAAGAAAGAAGTTTTTGCAGTATCTTGAGAGAGTGTTTTCAGTACTACAGTAACAGCAAATCTGCATTGTAGGAATTCAAGAAATAAAATAGCACAGTTTTACGTAATGTGCATGATAAATGCAAAATGAAGTGAAATAAAAGTAAACCATAGATAAGAAGTTGAAAAACAAGACCTCACACAGGATGGAAATAAAACCAGCCTGTTGCTCTTGGAATAGACTGAGCAGAACCATGACACATTCAAGATGGAAGGAAGTTTTGGCGGTGCCTGCTCTGTTACGGTTGTTTTACTGTTTTACTCACTAGCACTCACTCCCTTTCTTGTACCTGCTATAATTTTTGGGGTATGGCTGGTGCTCCAGAACTATTATTTGAATGTTTGGGTGCCTGAATATTGAAGAGAGAGCCCGCGGGTGGATGGCATGAGATGATGGAGGTGGACGTATCACATCTACGCTTGGACCAAGCCCTGCAGGCAGTGGGGTGTCATAGTCAAGAATGGGACCCTTGGTTCCACGAGGTGGCATCCTGCCCCCATCCGTTATCAGTTGGTGACTTTCGACAAATCGTAGTTATTTTTGCCTCCCTTGGCCTCAACGTGCTCATACTGAAATGTGATACTAATACGCAGCTGGTGAGGCTTGCGGTGAGGACTCAATGAGATAAGAAGCTGAAGGTGACTGTGAGATGACTGGACGGCACCAGGCACCTGGTAAACACACAACACATGTCAGCTGTTTCATCCCATTGTTGCTGGGAGCCTTAATCCCCTGGGGGCTGTCGGGGATCTGCAGCATATCAAAAAAGAAAGATGAAATTCATGGAAGTCAGCACGCATCCACTAAGGGAAATCCCATGCCTAGCAAAGCACGTTTCCTCTTTATTGATGGAATTTTGTGTTCAGATGATAACGGAAATTTGACCTCTTTGGGTTTGGGCAGGCATCGGACAGAGCATCTTATGAACAAGAGAGAAAAACACTGACTGGGTAAGGGTCAAGTTAGGTGAGTTAAACAAATGATAGAGGGGAGGGTTACTGATGATCACCACTTACCCAGAAGGTGACTGTAAGGATCAAATAAGGCTAGGCTGTGGCTGGCGGTGATTAGTGTTAATACATCCACAGGACTGTCAAGATTCCCATAGCCATCAGACCAGCACAATGGGCCAGAAATTTACATGATGAAAGTAAGATGGGTGGATGTACTGTGCGGCGTTTTCAGTAAAATTTTAAAATGATTAGAGTTGGCCCTCATATCCACAGGTTCTGCCTCCTTGGATTCAAAAATATGCAGAAAATAAAACAATAAAAAGCTATACACAGAAAAAAGTAATATGCGCAAACAACCCCAATACAGCATAATAACTATCTACAGAGCATTTGCATTGCATTCAATTTTGTACTTAATCTAGAGATGATTTCGAGTATGTGACGGGATGTGAATAGGTTGTATGCCAATACTACGTCATTTTCTATCAGAGACTTCAGCATTTACAGATTTTGGTATCCACGTCACACCCTGGAACCAGTCCCCCATGGAGATTAAGAAACAACTGTGCTTGAATCGCCACCTTTTTTGTTTGTTTGTTTTAGAAAACACACCTCAGATACATCCTGTTCAATGGCCGTCTGGGGAAGATTTCCACCACGGCCCCAGGTATCCTGTTGAGCGTTGACAGGGGAGGCTGGTGAGGAAGGCCACATCAGCTTTCCAGTTGGAACATTTTGGCTATGGTTTTAGACCACCTAGGAAAGGGGGTACTGCATACCACAGACTGGAGAAAACTAACAGGCATAGATTCTGGGACATGAGGAATGTGAGGATGCAGCGCCAGGGAATCAGGGCTCTGTGCTCCCCCAAAAGCTGGCAGGTTTGGTGGCCTCAGGTCGGTAGAGGGAGGTGTTAATGGTGGCAGCCAGGCCTCTTTGGGCATATTTTGAGCCAGTGAATTTTTACAGTAAGCAGCTTAGGGACAGGTCCTGAAAGTCAGAGAGGGGGGGTCAGAGTCAAAAATGCATGAATCAGGGCCATAGGTCAAAGCCAGCCCCAGGGGCAGGTGGTGGCATGGGGTTCTAGTTCCTGAGAGCCTGGGGTCATTCGTGGGCCATTCCTTCATCCTCACACATATTAGTTCATTTGTTGGTTCATCAGTTGTGCCTCCTTTGCTCCTCCTGTGAAAACTGAACCCTAGGGACTCTGCCAAGGACGCAGGCGGGGCCGTCCTCCAGGAGCCTGGAGTCTGCTGCATGTGATAGGGTTGGGCTGAAGCATGCAGTCTAGCCGGGGCACTCAACCTTGGGGTACACAAAGCACCCGCTTGCGGACCACGGCCTTGAACAGAAAACCTCTGCTGGCCACTTCCGAGCTCTGGCAGTGGGATTAGTTCAGGTGGGTGCATGCAGGGGGTTGCACTGCCTGTGGCCTGGGACAGGGGAGCTTGCAGGTCCCACAGGGGATGGAAGTTGAAGCTGAGGGAGCACCTCTGGTGATGGGGAGCATGTGAAGCGGACTCACAGAGGTGGGGTCAACAAGGAGTTTCCCTATGAGTTAACTCCTGCCAGCCTGGAGGAGGCGAGGCAGAGCCTGCCGCTGTGGGCATTTTGGCTCTCCCTGTCTTGGTCTTTAGGTCTACATTCCATGTTTTCCAAGAAATGGCTCCCTGACATCCAGAAGTAGGAGTGCTTTATGGAGGGTTAAACAGGAGCAGGAGACAAAGGGGTGCTGAGGGGTCAGTCTGGGATGCCCCTGCTGCTGGGCAGGGGACCGTGGAGCCCCAGCAGTGCCCTTCAGTGCTGATCACTAGCTCTGCTCTCTATCCGCTAAGCCAAAGAATGCTGACACCTGAGCAAGGTCCAAAGAGGGCGTTAAACTAAAATTCAATAAAAGTAATAAACAGAAGCACTGCTCCAATGAGGACGAGCGCTGTGACCTTGAAATCTGCAATCAGCTTCACAAACCATAGAGGAAGGCGATTCCGACTGGAAAGGACCAGGCTGGAGACAAACACCAAGGAACATGGATGCTTCAGGGACAGTATTGCCGTTTAATAATTCAGGGAGCTACACTTTAAAAGAAATCTATTAAAAGCTGTATAATCATTTGACTAATACACGCTCTATAGGCACAACAAAAAACAAAATAATTAAAGCCAATCCAATCTCTCAATGTAAACATCCTTTACCCAGTTCTTAATTGCTTTTTTTTTTTTTTTTTTTTTTTTGAGACAGCATCTTGCTCTGTTGCCCAGGCTGGAGTGCAGTGGCGCAAACTTGGCTCACTGCAACCTCCGGCCTCCTGGGTTCAAGTGATTCTCATGCCTCAGCTTCCTGAAGGTCTGGGATTACAGGCACATACCACAATGCTCAGTTAACTATTGTATTTTTAGTAGAGACAAGGTCTTACCATGTTGGCCAGACTGGTCTCGAACTCCTGACCTCAAGTGATCCACCCACCTTGGTCTTCCAAAGTACTGGGGTGCTCTTAATTTGCTTTTAAATATAAATATTAAACAATACCGAACACTTCACATGCACCTTTCACTAGCTCTGCTTTCCTGGCTAGTTTTGACCCCTGGTTTTAACTGTGAGTGTGAACTCTTTCACTCAGCAGCATCAGGTGCCCACCTATCTGCTCCAAAGGGTGCCTTAGCACAATTTTTCTTTGCTAGTGATTAATTTGATGCAGCAAATGAAGTATTTTGTATTATTATATTTTGGAAGGAAGTAAAGCTTTGCATGCAAGGTTGGACATAAAGCATCATAAAGCATTTTCATTTGATTTCTCCAATTTACTGTACACTTCTATTTTTTCTTCTTTTAATTGTACCATGTTATTTGCATATATTTAGAAACATTTCCTGTGTTAGATACTGCCTACTAGTTGTTTACTAAGATTACCTGAAGAAAAAAGAAAAAAGAAATGAGCACACAAATGTCTTAATTATTATTAATATTTAAATTCTGTATTTGTGATTCGAAGAGTTTCAGGAAGAGTACTCAGGTTTTCTAAGACAACTTGGATTCGCACTTGCCTTCTGGGAAGGGCAGCAAGGTCATGCTCACCTTACGGAGGGTAAAGATGAGGCCCAGTGCGAGCTGAGAGCCCGGTCCAGGTCAGATGAGAAGGGCTGGAGCAGGGCTACCTGGGCTTCCAGCTGCTCCCTGCATGATCCGTGTTTTTACATGGAAAAAACACCCCTGGATCAGCAGAATCACCTCCTGAGAGACACTTACATGTGAATATCAGCTTCATGGACAAGCACATCCCATTTCAGTAGAGGAAAAAAAATACATATATATATATATACACACACACACACATACATATACACACATATAGGTACATATATATATATATACACACACAAATATATATATTTTGTAGGCAATATATATAAATATATTTATATATGTACAATATACATACATATATTTATGTATATACAATATATATACATATATAGCCTACAAAACACCATATAGACTACAAAAATACATATATAGGTAATATATAATATATATACACAAAATATATATTGCCTATTATATATATAGGCAATATATATATTGCCCACAAAATACCATACAAATCCAAAAAGGTATTTCTCAGACACTGTTCCAACATAGATGAAACATAAACTCACACTTACTACCTAGAAAGAACGTTCCTGCATTTGCTTTATTAGAGAGTAATTCCTGTTTCATTTTATATCTTCATGATTTTGAAGTTTTTTTGTTTTTTGTTTTCGTATTCACAAAGGAGAACCCGGAACCTTTTAAGATTTGGGAGTCAAATTTTAACAGTGTCGCTGGAAACTCGAGAGGAGGAGACTGTTTATTGGATAATTCTTTTTTTTTTTCCTTCTTTTTTTTTGAGACTGTGTCTCACTCTGTCACTCAAGCTGGAGTGCAGTGGCGGGATCTCAGCTCACTGCAACCTCTGCCTCCTGGGTTCAAGCGATTCTCATGCCTCTGCCTCCCAAATAGCTGGGATTACAGGGGTGTGTCACCACTCCCAGCTAACTTTTGTACTTTTAGTAGAGATAGGGTTTTGCCATGTTGGCCAGGCTGGTCTCAAACTCCTGGCCTCAAGCAATCCTCCCACTCTGGCCTCCCAAAATGTTATTGGACAATTATTTAAGATAGAAGGTCTTTCTGGAAATGCCAGCATATTAACAATGTTCATATTGTGGGTATGTGAATAGTGGGAAGGTTTTCTTATACAGTTATGCACTGTAGGATGTCATTTCCATCAACAATAGACCATGTATCTGATACTGATCCCATGAGATTTTAATGCTGTGTTTTCACTGTATGTTTTCCACGTTCAAGTGTGTTTAGAGACACAAATATTAACCATCGCGTTACAGTCACCTCCAGCCTTCAGTACAGGGACATGCTGTACACGTTGATAGCCCAGGCACAATAGTTTCTACCAAAAGGTGTAGGTGTGTAGTAGACGATACCATCTAGGTTTGTATAATGATACCATATGATGTTTGTACAATGACAAAGTCACCCAACAATCCATTTCTCAGAACGTAATCCTGTTGTTAAGTGAGGCGTGACTACAGAGCATCTGAGGATGCCTAAAAGTCTAAGGCTGTTTCCTACAGCCTGTTAGTCATCCTGTAAATGGAATATTGTGCGAAACATTCTCTATCCCACACACAGTGTTGTATATATTTCCTGAAAGAAAAGGCATTGGTGTGGGGGCATTTAGAATAGAATATGAAGATTGAAGGCAAGCCACGTCTCTATATCCCGCCCTTTGACGGAGTCGCAATCAACACTTTGACTGGAGAGGTCTCGCCTAGCACCCCAAACCGCGTATCAGCACAGTCCTCTAGTTAGAGTCCTGGCGGGAATGTCCCTGCTGAGATGTCATTGTGCCATTTTGTCGCTGCAGCCGTGGTGGGCACAAGTGAAAGGTGTGCTGGTCACGTGGCCTAAAATGAGCTGATGGCTCTTTTCCTGGGGATGACAGGGCAGGCCAGTGCCCTGTGAGGCGGGATGAGGCTGGATCCCACACACCCCTCCTGACTCTGTGCCTCTGCTCAGTCATGTAACTTTTCACCACCTACCCGCACCCCCATCTGCTATCTGCTCTTCTCATGTCTTTTTCTAAATCCCCCCACCCTTCATCAGGAGACAATTCTGCATCCTTGGCTGGCTACTGCCTTTTGTCTTGCTGTCATTTTGAGGCAATGGAGTTGCTCTGTACAGACAATCAGGCCAACTGCTTCTCCCAGGAAATCTGACATGGAGCCATCACGGGGACCAAGGTGGGAAGAACAGGGAGCCTGGCTTCAGTCACCCAGGGACACCCGAGCTGTCAGCGCCTCGGCTCAGCACAGGAGACGGAAATAAGAATTCTCTGAGGAAGCAGGAAAACGAGCTGTCCCAAAGAGAGCTCGAGTCTGAAGCAGGAAGCCCTGGAAAATGTTTCCTATAACCACAATGTCAGCCAGGGAAGGGAGGGTCGAGGCAAGCCAGGGGGCCTCCTGGGGGAAGGGGCATTCTGTGATATAGCTGGAGGCTGCACATTTTAAAATTTGGAGATTTTGAAGGAATTGCACCTGGGGTTGCAGGGGGTCTGACATGAAGACCATCTCTGGGGGCTTTCAAGGTGAGCTGTGCCCAGACAGGACATTCAGGAAGGCAACCTCTGGGGAGGTCAGGGAGAGAAGACAGTTGATGGGACGAGGTCTGCCGAGTGAGCAGCTTTGACAGGAGCATTGGCTGTGAGATGGTTAGATGCACAGGTAGAGGAGGCCTGCCCTGGGGGAGCTTTGTTCCAGGTGAGGCTTGCCTGCAGGGAGGAGCGAGAGCTATAGTTACAAACCCACAGTCTGGCTGCTTGCTCATTTTCTTTCCTTTTTTTTTTTTAATTTTACTTTAGGTGTATACTATGTCCAGCATTTCTCCCCATGTTATCCCTCCCCACCCTCCCCACCCCCTGCTGTCCCTCCCCTACCCCACTCAACTGCCCCCAGCATGTGATGCTCATTTTCCATCAGTGGGACTGACGGCAGGTTCCATCCTGTGACTCGCTTGGTGATGGTCTTGGGAGCGTGTTCTCTCCCAGGGACAGTGCTGCCTGCTGCTGGTTAGTGGCTGTGCCATATTTCACAGTAGCCATGTGCGGTGGTTCTTCTGACCCTGCCTTTCTAGTCTTTCACCATGAAAATGAGCAATAGTGAACATGTCTTTTGCACATGTCTTTGAGCACACATGCATGTAGGGTTGATACCTGAGTATGTACGCACAGATTTTTCAATGTTGAGAGGTCACTAAGATCTAAGGAACGTTCTATGCCAAGCATTAATATAGCTATGATGCAAACTTAGGGTACGCACAGCATAGCCCATTGGCTACTGAATATGTGTCAGCAAAGTGGAAAGAACAGAGAAAATGGGAAAAATTAGGAGCTTAGAATAGTCAAGACTGCTGGGCCCTGCTTGAGAGAGGTGAAGGTGGACTCCCTGGAAGAGATCAGGTAAGTAAGTTATTTCTTCTTGCAGGGTGTCGGGGATGCTGGCAAGGGCAGAGCAGAAATGTCACCTAGTCCATAGGGTAGGATGTCCATGCTGGAGATTGCAGGAGGGTGTGTAAGTCCTGGGAAGAGCAGAGCCCTTTACTTAGGGCAAGGGCATGTGTTCAGACCACCCACTCCTATGTGTCCTGTCTCAATATCAAGGTAAGGAAAAGTTAGAGCAAAGTGGCTTGAGATGCCCCGGGCCAGCTGGTCTGGCTAGAAGTCAAGGCAGAATGGGAAGTCACCATTGGATAGATTAACTGACTCTAAATTTTGATTGTAAAATTATAATGACATTTCACCTTTTATTTTCAATGCACCCTCTTTGACAGTCTTTCCCGATCTCCCAAATTTAGGGTAACAGCTTTTTCTTTCTACTCTCCTGAGCCCTGTCTTTTCTTAAGGCCCTTGCGTGTGGCTGGTGTGCTCCTTCCAGATGGAAGAGAGTTGACTTTGTACTTGTTTTTAGCTCCGGTGGCATCATAATACTAGAATTTCTTATACTTAGTTATGAGAAAATAATAAATATTTATTACACTAAATTATAGAATGAACTAGAATGCTATTGGTCTGTTGAATATTCTGGCTCATTGAATTTTTGTTTTTATTCCTCTTGTGTTTCACGTTAAGTTCTACTAGCTCGATTACTTTTGTAAATGAGAGGGTAGAAATAATACGCAAAACCCAAATGGCCTTCTGAATGTCAGAGAGATTCGAGACATAGAAAAGTGAAAATAACATGGGGAATAGTGAAGAAACACAGAAGTCATACTTACTTATGAATGAAACAAATAATTGACCATGTGTATGTTACTAAGTTATCCTTCCAGGTGTCTGTGATGAAACTTTTATTGGAAAAGTTCCTTCTATGGGTCTATTTGCTTGGCACCCTCTGTCCTGTCCCGCCTTGGCCTTGCTGGAACCCACCTTGATGAATCTGTGCTAGCTGTGGCTCCTGCGTGTGCACAGGGGAGGGACTTAGACCCCAGCCATCCTCTTTTGCAGAACTTGACACACGAAAATTGCACCTTCAATGAAGACAAAAATGAACAAAAAAGGGAGAAGAGATGCAAAACAAAAATTTAAGAGCTCTGTTGTCAAATCCGAGATGCATTGTTTTATTGGTGAAACAGGAGAGAGTCAAAGAACCTTTGAGCAACAAAAGTGATTCCCTCTTGAATACTGGCAAACCTGGAATTAATGCCTTCCCAGCAGCCTGAGTGACCTGGGCAACAGCTTACCTCTCCAAACTTTGGTTTCCTCACTTGAAAATAGCAATAAGAGCTACCCCCATTGAGCCATGGAGGGATTTAAGTGATGCAACACCCGGCTACCAAGGTGGGTGTTCTGTGCATGTCTCACTGAGGCTCACTGAACCTCTGCCCCATCTTTATTGCCACCCATCCTCCCAAAAATGACCAGCTACCTACAGTTTGCTGCTGTTTCTACAGAACAAATTTCATCACATCTAATTCATAAAGACCCAACACATATTCTATGTATTGACCATTATTCTAACATATCCTGAATATTTGAAGAATGTTTTGTGAATATAAAGCCTTTTGTTTCCCTTACTATGCAGAAGCTTTTTAATCAGATGCAATCTCATTGGTCTATTTTACTTTTGTTGCCTGTGTTTTTGGGGTCATATTTAAGAAATCACTGCTCAGACCAATGTCCTTGGGTTTTTCTCCTGTTATATTTAAGTAGTTTTAAAGTTTCTGATCTTATGGTTAAGTCTTCTATCCATTTCAAGTTGATTCTTGTATAAGGAGTGAATTAATTATTTATGTTCTTCTGCATGTGAATATCCAATTTCCCCAACATCAGTTATTGATAATACTGTCCTTTCTCTTCTGTGTGTTCTTGGCAACTTTGTTGCAAGTAAATTGACTGTAAACATGTGGGTTTATTTCTTGGCTCTCTGTCTTATTCTACTGAATGATGTGTCTGCTTTTACATGAGTACCATGCTGTTTTATCACTGTTGCTTGGTAATGCATTTTGAAGTTCAGTACATGATGTCTGTAGCTCTGTCCATTTTGCTCCGGATTGCTTTGGCTATTTGAGGTCTTTGGTTATTCCTTACAAATTTTACAATTTTTTCTTTCTATTTCTGTGAAGAATATCATTGGAATTTTGACAGAGATTGCATTGAATATGTAGATTGCAGTGTTTAGTACAGACATCTTAGCACTATTAATTCTTCCCATCCATGAACACAGCATATCTTTCCATGTATTTGTGTCATCTTTGATTCTTCCATCAATGTTATATAGTTTTCAGTTTAAAGATATTTCACTTCCTTGGTTAAATTTACTCTTAAGTATTTTATCTTTTATTGCAAATTGAATTGTTTTCTTAAATTTGTTTCAGATAATTCATTGTTAGTGTATAGAAACACTACTGATTTTTGTTAGTTGATTTTGCATCCTGAAATTTTACTGAATTCCTTTATCTAGTTCTACCAGTTTTTTGGTAGAATCTTCATAAGTTTTTATAGATAAAATTATGTCATCAGCAAACATAGGGAAGAGAACCCACAGATTGGGATAAAATATTTGCAAATTCTGTGTTGAGTAAGGGGCTAGTATCTAAAATATACAAGGAACTCAAAGTAGCAATAAAAAGGAAACCAATAACCCTGTTTAAACATGGGCAAATGAATTAAACAGACATTTCTCAAAAGACGACATACAAACGGCCAACATGCATATGAAAAAAAGGCTTAACATCATTAATCATCAGGGAAACGTACATTAAAATCACAGTGATTCCCCTCACAGCTGTTGGATTGGCTATTAGCAAAAAGATGAACAATAACAAGCATTGGTAAGAATGTGGAAAAAAGAGAACTCTTATACACTGTTGTGGGAATATAAATTAGTGCAGTCATTTTGGAAAACAGTATGGAAGTTCCTCAAAAAAGTAAAAATAGAACCACCATGCAATCTAGCAATTCCACTTCTAGGTATTTATCCTAAGAAATTGAAATCAATGTGTTGAAAAGCTGTCTACATTCTCATGTTCACTGCAGTGTTACAATAGCCAAGCTATGGACATAACTGAAGGGTCCATCAATGGACAAGCTGATTAAAAATGGGGTACACATACACAATGAAATCCTATTCATCCTTTAAAAAGCAGGAAACTCTGTCATTCACGACAACATGGATTATCCTAGAGGAAGTTCTGCAAAGGTAAATAAGCCAGGAACAGAGACAATTTTCGTGTGATCTTACTTACATGTGGAATCTAAAAGAGTCAAGCTCCTTGAAGTAGAGAGTATACTGGTGGCTTCCAAAGGCAGGAGGTCAGTGGGGTGGGATGTCGGGGAGATGGGGGAAGGAGAGACATTGGTCCAAGGGTAAGGAGTTTCAGTTAGACAGGAGGAAGAAGTTCTGGTGGTCTATGGCACAGCATGGTGACTGTGGTTAATAATAATGTACTGTATATTCCAAAACAGCAAAAAGAGAGGATTTTGAATGTTCTCATCACAAAGAAATGATAAATATTTGAGGTGATCATATGATAGCCTTATTTGATCATTTTACAATGTGTACATATATTGAAACATTGCATTGCACCCCAGTAATATAGAGTATTATTATCAGTCAATTAAAAATAAAACTTAAAAGATTATTATTTTTGCACATAATTTCCTTATTGTAATTGAGAGACATTTAGTGCCTCGAACCAGAAATTGTAAATACTGATTACCAGGTAAGCTGAAAGGAAAGGAAGGGGAGAAAGGAAGAGAGGAAGGAAGGAAGGAAGGAAGGAAGGAAGGAAGGAAGGAAGGAAGGAAGGAGGGAGGGAGGAAGGGAGGGAGGGAGGAAAGACTTTCACCATTGACACATCAAAATATTGTAATATTTTCATTATTATGAACATTTTGAATTTGGGGTCTCTTTAAAAATGACACACAGCCATTTTCCACATTCCAGTTCAATGTAAACATGTATTGCCACTTTTTAAAACGAAACATGTAGGAGTCCCGTTATTTTCAGTGCATTTGGTCTTGGGGATCTCAAATAATGTTCACTGAAGCCCCCTTAAATTCACTCTTTCACTTTTGTCTTGGTTTAACGTTTCCATCATCCAAAATTATTTCATTTTGAAAATAATTTATTTTAGTAGCCAATGGGGCAATGGTATGTGCTTTTCAAAAACTTTCAAGTCAAAGATATGATTGAGAGTGGGTTCTTATTTTTTTAAATAAAATATGAATACATCACCTCTATTCTGAGCCATAGAATGAAAATTTCGGTTCAGAATGGCATAGTATAGTGGAAAGTTAAAAGCATGGAAGCAGGTGGCTGTCAGGGAAGGACCTCTCTCTATTTGCAGGCACACTATGAATTAGCATCTGAGTGTAACACGAAGCTTAAACAAACTAGAGAGCAAATCCCCCGCTTACCCCACATGCCTGTCCTACAATCTGGCCAAACCATTCAGACGAGAGCATCCCACATGCAAGGAACAGATTGCACAATGTCAATACTGGAATTTATTTCATTTTTGGGAAAACAACTTAATGGTCTTGTAACTGGGTCACAGGATGGGACGGGGTTCAGCTTCCTCCCCAATTTGATGAGCCTGAGGTTCTTGGGCTCACTTGCCCCAGGAATGGGGAAAAGGCCCTGGCAGTGGGGTGAGCTTACCATTTATATAAATATCACGGACCCAAAGAGTTTAGCAGAAAGCAATTTATTAGGGGGAGAGAGAGAGAGAGAGAGAGAGAGAGAGAGAGAGAGAGAGAGAGAGAGAGAGAGAGAAAGCCCCCACACTGCCGTGGGAAGGGAATCACAAGGGGATATCCAGGCAGGTAGAGAGGGAAAGACAGTTCCCACGCAGTTGTGGGAGGGGATTCCAGAGAGGGAAATCCGCAAAGGTAAGGGGCAGTGGGTTTTAACTTTGAAGTTATTCCCTCCCCATTCATGTTCTTGTCCAATGAGAGGAGTTCTCTCAGACTTCCTTTGGAGTGATTGATCTTTGACTCTGATCCCAGATTGGTTGCTTGAGCCCACAAGAGAGCCCCGCCTGCCAGGGTTTTTGGCGGGCTTTCTGAACAAAGGAAGCTCACCTGGAATTTCTACCTAGCCAGCCGAGGGAAAGTTAGACAAAGAACTCTAGGTTCCCGGATGGGGAGGTGGATGGAGGCATGGCGCTGGAAAGTTCTTGCCTCTGAAACCACACCCCTTGTGGACTCGGGAAGACAGGCTTTTTCCTTAACACACTCCCTCAGTCTCCTGGCAAAACGTCTTTGTTAACCATCAGAACAAAAATGTGAATTCGCATAAAGTGAAACAGAACAATTTCCTTTTGCTTTTGTAGAAGCATCTGCAACTTGAAGGATGCTCACAGTATTCTGCATGAAATGCAGTGCTGAATGCAGATTCTATGAGGAGCTATGGCACACAATTGGAGTTCAATTTAACTTCTCTAGGATGGAACAGAATGAAAAAGCGTCATAAGGTTTTAACGTTTTCTGTTTATTTTCACTTATATGTGATCTTGACCAACTTGTCTACGAGTATTACTGAATGAGCAAGAACTCTGAGCTCAACTCACTTCTCCACTATCATTTTATGCATTTTTGCTTGCTGGTTTACATGAAGTGTTGCTATACTAACTAATCCAAAATATGATGACAATGAGTCCTGGTGTCTAAAGCTTTTAACTTTGAATGTCTCCTACTATTTCAACTCACAGTGATAAAAATATTACTGTTATGTCTATGTGTTAAGCACTATTGTGCATCCCTTTGAAGCCCGTCCCGTTGCCTTCGTGAAAAATGGATGTGTGTGTGTTTCTGTGTGTACAGGCAAATATCATCAGAAGCACTTTCACTGTGATGGTAACCTTTCCATACACTTTCTAACTAGTCTGGATTTTCTTGAAGGTCGATTGGGTTTTCAACCATGTTATCTGCTAGGTGTTTGATGGAGTGGTCCAGATAACAGGACAGAGAGCAAAGGAAAAAGAATTTTTTGAAGATCAAAAGTGGCTGTTCATTTTGTTATCTGACCCTATCTGTTGTCATAGTAACAGGTTTCTTTTAACCTATGTCATGGGATGATTTGTCTCTATCTGCTCTGAATTCTCCTTTGACTGAAGAGCTGCTCCTCTAGCACCTAGCCATTTTGCAGGCTGTCTGTGAAGCTCTGCAGAGGGGCCTGAGAATGATTCCCAGGTCGGAAGGGATTTAAATTACATTTTCAATTTAAACCGCTATCTTAATTTAGGAGGAGATAAAGCCAACACAGTCACTTTCTCCCCTGGTTTTACAGCCTGTAAGTAAATGTCATTTAGAAATGAAATGAATGAACGTGTTGACTTGTTAACACTCAGGAGAGGTTTATCCTGCACCGCACCAATGGAGGAGGTAAAGTGACTACGTGGAAGGTGGTGTTTGAAGCAAACTTTTGATGAAAGGAGTAAAATAAAAGCTGAGCTAATTTCCTTCGTTGCTCTGGGCGGAGGCTGCGGGGAGGTTTGCAGTTTCCCCTCGTGCTGACGATGGCAAAAAATGCAGTCCACTTACATCAGGGTGACAAGAAATGACTGGAAACAGGTTTGTTTATTCTCAAACAAAGCTTTCAGAAAACTGAGTTTCAGAAGGTGAAATTTGTCCTGTGGGTCATTTTAAGTGACTGGATGAAACTATGACATTTATTTAGGTTTTTCAGGTAAAACGTCTTAGAAATGGACCCTCACGTTTGATTGAGTCCTAGACACGCCCCGTCCACCAGCAGCAGCTTCCCCTACCCTCAGGCCCACGTAGCACTTGGCCCTTACCACTCCAGCTCCTATATGCAGTCAGGGAAATTCTGGAACCGACCTCACCACGCAGCAATGCAGGGAGCCAGGGCCCCCAGGCAGGGGGTTCCTGCTCAGTGTGCAGTCAGCTCTTCACTCTATTCAATGGCAAAGGCAGAGGAAAGTTTCTCCTGTCTCCCAGGGGGCTGTTGGCTGTCCCCTGTCACCAGGCAGGCTTCATTGCCACTTACCCGGGACTTGCAGAATGCATAGGCTTTGTGATGCAAAATGCGTGTCCTTACCATTCTCCTCTTGTTTTAAAAACCTGTAGGCATAACAAATGCCTTTATATGAATCTCTGAGAGAGAGCTCAGTAAACAAGGCGCATCACTTAGGAGTTTCCAGTGACGCCTTCTCACTTTCGGGGACTGTACAAAGCCCCCTTCTGTGGAAGACCCTCCCTAAGAAGGGGTGTCTCCCCACCGCACCTGACACAAGGAGACTGCCCCCACCCTAAAGCGTTCTCAGTTGCACAGAGACTCCTCCAGTGGGGACTCTAGAGGTGGATGACGGAGTCGAACCCGTGCTATATTCCCACCAGGCTCTCTCACTGATGCACAGCACGCTGTCCTGCGGAAACCTCGGTCTTTTCATCTATAAAATGGAGACGGTAGTGGTATCTACACCACAGGACCGAGATATTTTCTCTAGAGTGCTCCCAAAGACCCCGCACATGGTATGTCCGCAGTGCCTGTGAGCGTCTAGGTGGTCCCTGTTCCCAGGGCTGAGGTCTGCAGCTATTCCCAGACGTCATATTCACCTGTATTCACCTCTTCTCTTTCCAGGACATGTGACGTTGCATCAGCCTGCACCACTGGAGCCCAAAGGCATGTGTTAGAACGCTTACAGTTAAATTCCTTAGACAAACTCACAAACAGTGACAGATGACAGAGGAATAATTATCTGAAAAGGGTTCAAAACTGTAACTGGACTGGCGAGATGTCTGTTTATGAGGCATCAGTGTGCTATCCTAACAATTCTCTGCCTCTGGCAACCATATTTTTTGTCTATTCTACAAAGTGTCTGATCTGATGAGCAAACATCAGTGGCACTTTGCTGTCAGAACTTTCTCTCTGACCATCTCACCTAAGCATAACTCAGGTGAGCATGGGGAGGTGAGCACACACAGGATAGCTCTGCATAGCTGCATCAGGTGCCCCCCAACGCCTCTCCCCCTCGACACCAGGCCCCCAGGATTGTGAATCTTACCCCACCGTGGTCCCTGGAACCCTCACTCAGCACAGACACGACGTGTCCCAGCCTGCCATGTGCTGTCTGAGTGAGCGGCAGGTGGGAGGCAGGAGGGAGAGGTGGCCGAGGCCTGAGGAGGCTGGCGGGAAGAGAAACTCAGCCTTGGGGGCTGCAGGTGCAGATGCGGCAGGGGAGGTGCCCCCAAAATACTCACCAGCAATTTCTGCAATGCAGAGTCAAGGAAAGACTGTCATGCAGAGCCTAGGAAAGGGAGGTTGAACTCGGAGTTTTACGGGCAAAGCAATGTTTAATATCGTTTAATAATAAAATTGTTGAAACAAACATGTTAATAATCTATAAAGACTGTTACTTAAAATATGTTTGTATGTGTTTCTTCCTCTACTGCTACCTGAAAAAGAAGAGCTGGAGAACGCCAGAGAAGGAACAGGGTGCATTCAGACCATTGAAATATTCAGTCATAAACTTCTGACACAACTACAAATTATTTAATTTCTACTCTTAAAACCTTAATGTAAATATGGAAACTTCCAATATACAGCTACTACAAAGAGAGTACAATACATTGAATTTGTTCTCCCAGAATCTTCAATATTAGCTTCAAATGTAGTTAGTTTGATACATTTTAAAATCTAATTTTCAAAGGGAACTTTTAGGAGAGGATAAATTCTGTTCTCAAAAGAGCTATTCGAATTTTGTATTTAGACTAGTTGGTTAAAAAAACAAATTTCTAGACCTTCCGAATTTCTGTTCTTAAAAAATATCACATGCTTAGTTTTTTAAAAAATGAAGTTAATTTCAATGAACTTAATTAGCATTTTGGCCACCACATACACATCTTAGCAACTCTGTACTGCGTGAAACATAGACTGACACGAGCATCGTGTGTTTTTTTTTAATTTTTAAAACTTTGTGAATCCATTGTTCCTTGAGCTTAGCATAGAAAATGGGGGGGCTAGGTAATGCAAACTGCTTCCACCTATCATAGGTCAGCTTGGTCATTAAAGAAACTCCTAGAGAAAGCAGAAATGGGGTTTTATTAATTTCCAAGGGTGAAAGGAATGCGTTGCTTGCAAAGGTGATGTTTTAGAGTTCTGGAAACAGAATTCTTCCTGAAGCAGGTTATTTGGAGGTGGTAAGGGAGCACAGAGAACCCCTGGTTCACCTGGGGTGGGGGATCAGCCCTGTGCTCACAGGGGGAGCTGCTGTGCTGGAGGAGGAATCTTTGTAGGGACCTCAATGTCCATCCCGGCTCCTCCCACTGATGCCAGTGTAGGCGGCACTGCTCTTGACGTTGGCAGCTGGCTGTGTCCTGTCTTATGTGGTAGCCGAGCTAAAATATTTCCAAACGTGTTATTTACTTTTCTTATGAATGCTGAACACATTCCATTTAAGCACTCTCTATTTTTCTCTGGGATTAGAGCTTCTGCAGTGTGTTATCAAACCCGTAATTTTCCCACTTACTCCTCTCCTCAAAGCTACTTAAATACTAATAGCAAACCAAAAAGGTTTTATGTTAAAACTCACCATTGAGTGTCACATTGAATTATTATGTTTTTCTCTAATTCATTAAGAAAGCCTTAATTGAATGAGATTACAGTTAATAACTCTGGAAAAATATCTCATGTTAGTAATATTTAAAAAGAAAAGCATAAAAAACTCAAACTGTATAAATTTTTTTGGAGAATCTATTTTCTTTGGGTTTTTAAAAATTGTTTTTAAGAGCTTTGCTATTACTTCAAGAATCTATCCTTTGCAATCAGCAGACAATTATTGTACAATGTGCGAGATACTGGGTAGAAATGATGCAATTAAACTATACATCTATGCACATATCTAATAGATAATTTTATTCAGTGCTTGCTTTAAGCGCATATTAAAAATGAGTAAAAAGATCAAGAAAAATTTAAAATTAATTTATGGAAAAGGTGGAAAATAAGACCTAGTTGTTTTCCTGAAATCCTTATAGATTCTCAAGCCTGTGGAAAGAAGGCTTCCCTGGCTTCTAATGAGGCTGCTCCTATTTTACATTGATTGAATAAACAGAAACATTATAAATAAATAATATCTGATAAATCTATCAAAGGAGGGAGCAGATACCAACAGAATTGAATTCTATTTCACAAGATTTACTATCATTCCCAGGTTGTTTTTAATTCTAAAAATCCATTTAAAGAAGACTCTGTTTGAACATTGTTATGTATCTGGCTCCTTTTGCATTGAGGCTTTTCTCCCCACAGAAAGCATTTTAAAGTCCTTTTCAAAGCTCCTTCACCAGAGTCTTCCTGGAGGAGCAGGCAGGGGAAGGCCTGGGCCTCAGATCTGCAGACTGGGCGCTCCGGGCAGGTCAGACCCCGGGAGAGGACTTTGTCATATGGAAATGTTTAACGGTCCAGCTCACAGCCTGTGGAGGCTGCCTTTTATCTTTCCAGGGTTTGAACATGATCCTTTCAAAGCCAGATAACCCAGGAAAGGCCTCTCAGGGACTCCTGGCTGCCCCTCCCGATCCCCCTCGTCCCAGAGGGGTCAGTTATTAGAATTCGATCAGGAAGTTTTCTTGTAGTTTTCTGTTTGGGTTTCAGTTTTTATGTGCCTGCAAAGTTATATGCTCTCATTGCTTTCCTTTGAAGGAGCAGAAGAAATTTTAAGACACAAAAAAAGTTACCTTGTAAGTGCACAGTTGTGCATCCTTTGAGCATATTGAAAAGCTGGCCATTGAAATTGTGCTAAATACTGAGCCTTATCAGCTCCATGTGATGACCCCTTGCCTCTAATACCCAAATCCAAACACTCAGGCTTCCTAGCCAACTTGAGAAAGATGTATTCCTCACTAATTTTCCTCCAAAAGGGTACATTAAATAATAGACTCTTTGTTTAATACAGGTATGATAAGATAAAAATATTTATTGGCCAGGCTGAATCAGCCAAGATTTTTCCACTCATTAAATCGACTTGTTTGCCTGAGAACCCATCAAGCCCCACCCCGAGGAGCACCCTCGGTCCTTACTTCACCCACACAGAGATTCTGAAGACCAGGGCTTCTCCCACTATCTGGCAGGAAGGACTAAGGTTTCTTTTTCCCTAATCCACAGCAGATCAATATTTTTATTTTTGTAAAACACAATAACAATTAATACATGATAAAATAAAAATATAGAAACCTTTAAATCCTTAGATACAACTGACACAAAATTGTTGTCATGTGCTGAAATGACATAAATGCTTACTTTCAAGTTCTATTCTTAGCCAGCTATGGATTTGTACACCATAACTGCTAAACTGGGGTATAGTAACTGCAGTGGTTTGAATGTGTCTCCTCAGGAATTCATGCATTGAAACTTAATGGCTAATGTCTTAATGTTAACAGGTGGGGTCTTTAAGAGATGACAGGTCAGGAGGCCTCCACTTTCCTGAATAAGATTAGGCACCCTTTTAAAGGACTTAGCAGAGGGGGTCTGTTCCTTTTTCCCTTCTGCCTCCTGCCATGGGAACACAGGGTCTGGAAGACACAGCATACAAGGTGCCATCTAGGAAGCACAGACTGAAGACTCACCCATCAACAAAACCTGCTGGCATCTTGATCTTAATCTTGGCCTTCTCAGACTCCAGAACTGTAAAAAATAAACTTATGTTCTTTATACGTTACTGAGTCTGTGGTATTCTGTTAGAGTGGCACAAACAGAAGACACAACTCAAAGGGAAGGTCTCCAGCACGACGCGTTGAGTCAGAGTGCAAGGGGCTCTGATCCTCCAGCTTGATTGCGAGCTTTTGAGGACAGGTCTCTTTATTTCCACAAAATTAACCCAAGAAATGCATCGCCGACACCCACTTAAAGTGCAAAAATTGCTTTATTCATATCATGGTGTTAGCATATTGATGACAGTTTGTAGAATTGTTGAATTTCAGCTGTCTTTCAGAATCTTTTATGGCAGACCCACCAGTCTGCTGAGGTGAATAGGAGGAATACAAGACGAATTTCAGTGCCCTCTGGGTAGGCTCAGTCCACAATGGGGACCAAGGCAGCACTGGGACTCCCCTCCATTCAGGCAAATCTCCCAACTCGAAGAATACTGGCAGCTTGCTGTGTAAAGTTGGCTGTTAGTAAGTGCATGGCTCCTTGGACAACTTGCTAAGAAGTTAATAAGACATATGTGAATCAATTCTAAATCTAGCACTTGCTGCAGATGGAGGGTGCTATCAATTTTCTAGCCACACCAAATTAAGCAAAGCTATTTCTACCTAAAATTTGTTAGTCTCACACACACACACACACACACACACACACACACACACACTTCATTTCTTTATTCTATAATTTCACTGGCTACCTACTACACACAGAGATACAGAAGAAGAAATACAAAGAACCATTAGACCTGGTTCTTTTTGAAGTAGTTTGCAGTCAAATAGAAGAGATGAGGCCAGCCTACAATGGCACTATAGGGTAGAAACTATTTTGGGACACAAACATTATATAGAGGAGCTAAACCTAGCCAAGATTACTTCCAGTCTAAGAGCTCTAGGGAGATTCCGCAAAGGGCTAGTCAGTGAAGCCTTAGAGAACTGGTAGACATATTAAGGAGCACAAGAAAGGCACTGGGAGGCAACAAGCTGTTGAAGCTCAATGAAAGCACAGGTCTCACCTGGACACGTTGGGAGCAGGCAGCACGGAAGAACCACTTGGAGTCAGGGTGTGAGAACGCGAAGGGTGTTTGAAAACGTTTAGAATTCACATGGTCAGCAGAGGATTCACATGCAACATTTCCCCTCTGATGAGTGCACTGTGATCATGGCACGACCATTGAGATTTTCCTCTGCCATTGTACTTAAGTAAGACTCACAAATAGCAGCAAATGCAATAAAAACGTTGTGAGAAGTCACATGCATGCCGTACCTAGTAGTGAAAGACAGGGTGCTTTTCCCCTGAGATGAAGAAAAAGACAGGGGTGCCCTTTCTCACCCTTTCTATGCAACCTTGTTTTGGACGCTCTAGGCAGGAAAGTTGGGCAAGAAATAGAAATAATAGACATCCTTATTAGAAACAAAGAAGTGGAAACTATCTCTACTTGCAGGCACATGATCATGTATGTAGACAATTCCAAGGAATTTGGTAAAAAAACAAAAACAAAAACAAAAAACCCAGCAACGATTGTTATATTAAATGAATTCAGCAAGTCACAAAATACAAGTCTAATATACAAAAACAAATGGAAATAAATTGTATTTCTATAGCTTTTCATTGAACAATCCAAAAATTAAAAAAAAACTATTTAAAATAGCATCAAAAAGAAAGTAAGGAACAAACAAATGAAATCTCAGATTTTCACTTTGAAAACTATAAAGCATTGTTGAAATAAATTCAAGATCTCAGTAAATGTAAAAACATTCCATGCTGATGAATTAAAAGGCTTAATATTGTTAAAATGGTATTTCTGCCAAAACTAATCTGCAGATTCAATGCAATCCCTGTCAGCATCCCAGATGACTTTTTTGTGGAAATGGACAATTTGATCCTAAAATTCATATGGAATTAATAAAAGACCCAGAATAGCCAAAACAGCTTTGGAAAGGGAAAACAGATAACTATAGTTTCTGATGTTAAAACTTACTATAAGGCAATTTATCAACACAGTGTGGTAGTGGCCCAATATAGAGCTATAAAGCAGTGGAATAGAATTTAAATTTCAGAAGCAAACATTGTGTCAGCTTACTTTGGAAAAATGTGCCAGGGCAATTGAATGGAGAACAAATATTTTCCTTCAACAAATGGGGCGGGGACAATTGGATAGATACGTGCAAATGAATGAAGCTGGACGCCTACCTCACATCATTTACAAAATTAACTCAAAATGGATCCAATGTTCTAAAGGGGAATTGATATAAGAAAACTTTTAGGAGAGAACACAGAGGTAAATCTTAATGACCTTGAACATGGCAATGAATTGTTTTATATGACACCAAAGGCATAAGCAGCTAGATTAAAACAAAAAAATAGATGACATCGACCCTCATAAAAATCTAAAGCTTCTGTGCTTCAAAGGACACTATTAAGACAGTAAAAAGACAACCAACAGGGTTAGAGAAAATATTTGCAAATCACATATGCAATGCGGAGCTCATGTTTAGAATATGTAAGGGACTCCTTGTGTTAGTCCATTTTGTGGTGCCGTAAAGGAACATCTGGGACTTGCTAATTTATAAAGGAAAGGGGTTCGTTTGGCTCAGCGTTCTGCAGGCTGTACAGGCATGGCACCCACATCTGCTTGGATAGAAGGGTTTGTGGCTTATTTTTGAGGTGATCCAACAGTTCTAATACTGACTATGGGACGTTGTGTGTACCTGAAAATGTAGTAAAACGATCAAATTGTACACTTCCAGTTAATGAATTGTGTGAGATGTGAATTGTATTTCAATGAAGTTGTATTTTTAGAAGTCCCATGTAAACATCTCCCCCACGCCGTGCGTACAAAGGATGTTCTCTGCATCACTGCAGGAAGCCTGCCTTTCCAGTCCTCGGGTGCTTTCTGGGGATGGGAAACGCACACCGCTCAGCTACTGGAAGGTGGCTCTTCCAGTCTGGGACAAGGTCACCAGGGCTGGTGCTCTTTGTCCCAGAGTCACGACCTTCCTACACGCCAGTCCGGTTCCACGTGGACGTAGGGGTGTGACAGGATCTTCTGCTTTCCCAGGGGAAGCGCTGTGACCTGGAACTTGTGCTGCATTCCGTCAGGGGTCTGCTTCCAGGACACTGAGCAAAAGCCGCCTCTTCAAGAAGTAGCATAAGGAGAGGTTGAGATGGCCCTGCAGTGCTTGGGAAGAGAGTCTCCCAGCCCATGGGCCTGATGGTGGAGGGGAAGCCAGGGTGTGAGCCGTGAGGGATGACTGCTCTCATTCCTGCCTCGTTCACAATGCCATCGTCTCTTCACCTACACAAAGACAGCCGATCTTTCTTACTCCGCCATACAACCAGGATGTTGGCTGTCCTGTCCAACCTTTAGAAAGAAAAAAGAGCCCTCAGACCCCACCACTGTGACCCGCTGCTGATCGGGAACTCTAGGTCTGGAGAAAAAAATGCTGTTGATCTGTCTGGAGATTCGCCACTTCTCCTAGGGCTTTTTTTATTTCTTTAACTAGGAAACATGATTTTCTGCCATTTATTTAAAGAGCCCAGGACCGGAGTGGATATAACATCATATCAGAGCAACCTCAGCACCTGTGGGATACAGTTCTGTGCTTCTGAGTTTTTCCTGAGCTTTGCTTCACCTATGACCTTTCTCGAGGGAGGCTCATTCGGGAACTTGACGAGTTTTGCTGAAATCTGTTTCTGATTTTTCCTACCCCAACTTTACAATTATAAAGAATGTAGGCTATGCAATAAAAATTATAATGATCTATTAAAATAGACCCTTTTGTGGCGAACGAAAATGAAACTTCTTAGCCTGACATAGAGACAAAAAGATCACAACTGTTCACCCAAAATCTTTAAGAATTTTTGAAAAGAGAAAACAAACCAAAACTATACAACCGGTGTTTTGGGGTTCTGTTAAGCTGCTGACAATGTTGGTGGCTTTGCTCCATTTAGACACCCAAGTCTCTTCCTGGTGTCTGGGCTGGATTCTCACAGTTACAGTCGTCCTACCGTGGGCATGCTCAGCCACAGTGCATATGCAAACTCAGCTCCAGGAAAGCCCCTCAAAGGCTTCCTCTCAAGGGCAACATCAGTTGTGCAAGTACGACGGTGATCAATGCGCTGCAAGAGAGTTCCTTCCTCCCCACATGTGTGTTGCTGCCCCTCTGGATGGCTGGCCACTGCCTCCACCCCTCTTCATGCTGCTCATTCGTCTCTCCTCACGATGCTTGCTTGTGGATGCAAGATTGAAGACGGTGTGGGGAAAGTCAAGGGGCTTTTCAAAATGAAAGGTCAGGAAACATTCTTCTTGGCCAGTGAGAGTTAATCCTTGCTTTGGTTTTATATCAGGTAGTGCTGGGAGCACTGGGCTTGCTGGTCCGTATCTTAAGACACACGTCACCTGGGACAGAAGAAACGCAGTGCAAGGTGGAGAAGGAAATGGATGTTTGCACATTCCTCTTTTGCTCCAGGCACTCTGTAGATCCAACGACTCTTAGTTTCTTATAACGATCCTCTGGGATTGATTGTGTTATTATTGTGATTTAAAAAATGGGCAACCTGAAGCTAAAGATGATTAAGGAACTTGTCAATGATCACAACAAATGATGGCAAAATGAGGCCAAGAGAGACCTTGCCATCACTGCTTTGTGGTCACTGTGTGGTTCTCTGTAGTGACCGGAAGCTCTTGGGCAAGGTGCCTGTCGGTTCCTTTCGCTGAGTCTAAGGGGCTGTGCCTGATAGTGGGGGCTCCCCGCCTGTGTCTCCCACTCTTCGTTACTCCCACTTCCCTGTCAAGTTGTGCAATGCGAGAAGCTGGCTTTATCTGGAATTTAGGACAGCTCAGGTTTACGATGCCACTGCAGTAGGTGATCCGTTTGTGGCACTGAGAGTATGGCAGTTCTTGGGAGGGTGAGCTCTGCACAGCCTGTAGACACGTGACTGCCTGCCAAGCTGATTTTGCAGCAAGTAAAAGGTGTTTATCTAACACATCCCCCTTGGCAGTGCAGGCTGATTTCCTCAGATGGCTTCCAACTGCTTCCAGTGGGTTTCCTGAAGTCTTTCTCTGCTTTATGAGGCATGGAACACCTGCTCTTGGGGATGGCCTAGGCAAACACCAGGACATCCTTAAGTTGGCTTGTCTAAATGAGCACTTATTTAAGCACTCATTTTTACCAAAGTTCATGTCATTGGGAGAGAATTTCAACCACCTAGTAAGATACAAAGCCTCCCAAATTTTCTTATCTGATTCTGGTATTTCACTCCCCATGAAGTCACATGTGTATGTGCAGAGAGTTAGAGATGGGACAGGCTGCTGGTGAACTAAAAGAGCCACTAGCCAGTGGGGACTCTCCCAGGCATCTGATGTCATTAACCCCATCTGTGTCACTAAGATGGCAGATGAACACACGTGCCTCTCTCATTGAATAACTACATTTAGAACACGTGTTCATTTGTTGGTTAAATACTTGAGATAAGTACCAGTTCAATGCTTTACATTTTTCTACTACCTAAGGCAGGCTAATTTTTTAAAATTTTATTTTATTTTATTTTATTATTGCATTTTAGGTTTCGGGGTACATGTGAAGAACATGCAAGATTGTTGCATAGGTACACACATGGCAGTGTGATTTGCTGCCTTCCTCCCCATCACCTATATCTGGCATTTCTCCCCATGCTATCTCTCCCCAACTCCCC
>CAUYLG010053656.1:0-87699 GCA_963573385.1 Cacajao melanocephalus | reverse complement strand
TCTACATCTGATCTTTGACAAACCTCATAAAAACAAGCAATGGGGAAAGGATTCCCTGTTTAATAAATGGTGTTGGGAAAACTGGCTAGCCATGTGCAGATAGCAGAAATTGGACTCCTTCCTGACACCTTACACTAAAATTAACTCCAGATGGATTAAAGACTTAAACATAAGACCTAACACCATAAAAACACTAGAAGAAAATCTAGGCAAAACCATTTAGGACATAGGCATAGGCAAGGACTTCATGACTAAAACACCAAAAGCAATGGCAACAAAAGCCAAAATAGACAAATGGGACCTAATTAAACTCTAGAGCTTCTGCACAGCAAAAGAAACAATCATTAGAGAAAACCGGCAACCAACAGAATGGGAAAAAATTTTTGACAAAGGGCTGATATCCAGAATCTACAAAGAACTAAAGCAGATTTACAAGAAAAAAACAAACAATCCCATTCAAAAGTGGACGAAGGATATGAACAGACCTACTTTATAAAAGAAGACATATATGAGACCAAAAACCATATGAAAAAATGCTCATCATCACTGGTCATTAGAGAAATGCAAATCAAAACTACGTTGAGATACCATCTCATGAGTTAGAATGGCGATCCTTAAAAAATCTGGAGACAATTGATGGTGAAGATGTGGAGAAATAGGAACACTTTTATACTGTTCGTAGGAGTGTAAATTAGTTCAACCATTGTGGAAGACAGTGTGGCGATTCCTCAAAGACCTAGAAATAGAAATTCCATTTGACCCAGCAATCCCATTACTAGGTATATATCCAAAGGATTATAAATTGTTCTATAATAAGGACACATGCACACGAATGTTCATTGCAGCACTGTTTACAATAGCAAAGACTTGGAAATCCAAATGCCCATCAATGACAGAATGGACAGGGAAAATGTGGCACATATACACCATGGAATACTATGCAGCCATAAAAAAACAATGAGTTCGTTTCCTTTGCAGGGACATGGATGAACCTGGAAACCATCATTCTCAGCAAACTGACACAAGAACAGAAAATCAAACACCGCACGTTCTCACTCATAGGCAGGTGTTGAACAATGAGAACACATGGACACAGGGAGGGTAGCATCACACACTGAGGTCTGTAGGGGGGATCCAGGGGAGGGACAGTGGGGGTTGGGGAGTTGGGGAAGGATAACACGGGGAGAAATACCAGATATTTCTGGTATGGGGAGGAAGGCAGCAAACCACATTGCCATGTATGTACCTATGCAACAATCCTGCATGTTCTTCACATGTACCCCAAACCTAAAATGCAATTATATATATATGCACACACACACACACACACACACACATATATATATAAAATATAGTATTGCTAAGCTGATTTCAGTAATTTGTTAGTATCTATAATATATAAAGTGTTAAATCTCTATGAATCCTTTCTTTTTTCATAGTGGATAGGCAGTATCAACTTAATGAAGACCTTGAAATTGAGACAGAATGTTTTATATGTTTTATCCCTGATGTAATAATCAAAGAAATATATGTACGTACATATATATGTGTGTGTATATACATACACACATATACATACATATATATACACACACATATACGTATTTGAGATGGAGTCTTGCTCTGTTGCCCAGGCTGGAGTGCAGGGGCATGATCTTGGCTCACTGCAACCTCTGCCTCCCAGGTTCAAGTGATTCTTCTGCCTCAGCCTCCCAGCCTCCCAGGTAGCTGGGACTACAGGTTGGCACCACCACGCCCAGCTAATTTTTGTATTTTTAGTAGAGATGGGGTTTCACCATATTGGTCGGGCTGAAATATTTTTCACTGTAGAGGAAACATGAATAAGGGAACACAGTGTCTCCTATTTAAATAATTATTTAGATAAATGAGGAAATTTAGTCAGCAACAGCTGTTGTAGTGGCTTAGCTGTGAGCCTGTAAGAATCTGGGTAGGAATGACAGCCCAAATGGAGATAAAGGTACTGGTATATGAAATTTTCCAAAAGATGACTGACACAAAAAGGAGAATGATAGCATAAAATCAATAACTATAACCATCCATGTTTGAAGGAATGTTGAAGTAGTGCTTCCCTTGGCAGAGCTAAGAACACAAAAACTTGGTAAAGAACCTAGTCTGGTGAGGAAATGGGATTGGTTTAGGTCTGTTGAAGTTAAAGTGATGGGACATACTTAATTGAAAATATTCAGAGGATAACTACAGATGTAGAAAAGGAGCTCAAGTAAAAAACTAAAGATATAGAAAAATAGGGATTTATTTATCTTGTCTCTGTGCCTCAAGTCTCAGCCATATTTCATATTACAAAGGTCACCCAATAAGTGACTTCTCATGAGATGACATCATACATTAACACATGTTAAATACAAAACATGTTGAACACTGATTGTAACATATAGCCCCTTTTCCCTGCATTTATTTTTTTCTCACAGAAACAACAGTCTAGTTCACAAATAAATGGTTACTTTAGCATTTTTAAACTAACTTTTTTTTTTTATCAAATGAGTAAAAGAATATAGACTGCCTCAGGTAAATTATCTACCATTTCAATGAAGCAGTTTCTTTGCATGGCCTTTCTGTATTTATTTTATAGGTTTGCATAAGGATTCACATACACAGTTGAGCTCTCCTTCCTTCAGGCTGGTTACCTAGCTGTCCTAATCACCCAGTAATTAAAATAAAACCCACTCTAGATAATTGGCAGTTTTCTCTAATTGAAAACTGGGTTGACAATAATTTGGCCTAGGGAAAAGCCCTACTCTCATACTGTAATATGAATTACCATCTGTCCATTAAATTAGTCATTGTAAAATATTAACATATAAATGACTGCTATAGGGCTCTTCTTAAAGCGGTCCTAACATTTACTATATTTTTTTCATTTCATGACTCACCCATTTCTTTCTAGGGAACAATAAGGAAACATATTCTGGGTTGATGCCAGGAAGGGGCAATTACTTTTGTCCCACAACACAGACATGTTTAGAATAATTAGAATATCTAAACTTGCTACGCAAAGTATTTGCTCTTTAGTGAATAAGATGAACATTGAACCAGAAAGAAAGAACAAATTACACAATAATATTCAATACATTTATTAATATACAGCTGAGAGATCCAAAATTCTTCACATAATGCTACACATTTACTCTCAGTGGAAGTAAAAGAGGAAAAGAAAGAGATTAAAAACAGCAATCTGCCCATCTTAGAAAGTGTCCAGTAGTTCAGAAAATTCTTGGAATACACCTGGCAAATACTGAGAAAATATTCTCTTTTCAACATATCTCTGGTCTTACTTAAAGGGTGATTTTATTTGAATGAGAAAAGGGGGGAAATAGAGAAAAATAGACAGCATCGAGGTAACAAACAACCTGATTTTGTGTTCTATGTAGACAGGTAAGCTACACAACTGACTTTGCAGACACATTTGTACACAGTAAATAACACCAGTAGCAGAGTCTTTAATTAGAGAAGACAACGATACACAGCCACATATCTAATGACAAAAAGTACACAAATGCAGCATAAATATATTTTCCTTTCCTGCTCACAGCCAATCCTAGCGTGAAAAGAATGTTTCCCCAAAAGTTCTCTATGTTGACTTTCTGCTGACATCTTGGGATGCATGATCTGTCTGTGAGCTGGCATGACATGGGCATTGTGAAATGTTTAACAGACTTAGAAGGTAAACTGATGATGCTTCAGACAACGTCAAACCTTGATCCATGTAAATATTCATCAATTGATTAGTCAGCAATTATTTAAGACACTGGATAAGTCAAATAATAGCTCAATAGCTGCATAACAAATCCAGGGAAAAACAAAACAGCAGTGAAAGTAAGGAAAACTTCCTACCACAGACTTCATTGACAACAGAAAAGATATTTTCAGGATTTTGGATTTAAAACACAAATACTTGTAACAAGGATTAAGTACGTACCCTGAAAGTCATACCTGTCTTGAAATATTTGCTCCAATCTAAGAATAGAAAAATCACTATAAGTGCTACCACTCACTGCCCACTGCAATGAAAAGATTGAGCTCCGTCTTGTACTTTCCTCACAGAGCCTGACATAAACTTTACTGTACTTTAGAGACTTGGTGATGATAACATGTTATGTTTTAATACAAAGAGAAACTCCATAATAAATCATTTTATCAGTCAAGATGGAGAAAGCTATTAAAATCTAAAACTACAAATGAATGATGAAAATTTACATGTGGCCAAGAACCTGGGGTCTCTAAAAGTTAAACAGAAATCTGAATTTTATTTAGTTATTAAAATAAATATTTTATATTTTTATACTTAGTTTTAATGTCTTTTTCTCCTCTAAATTATTTTACATACAAAATGCAACAGTATAAAAATCAAGTTGTTTCTGTTAATGAAAAGTTGTGCTTTTCCTATAAGTAAATTCTCATGGATTATTTACAGTATAAATCTCATGACATTAAAGTATGTGGCATATTTTTCTCCTTTATTAATGTATAACTATGTTATATTTGAAATGACTTGAATAAGTGAGATACAGAAATATTAAAATTATAAGATATAGTACCACAGGATGTAGAAACAGGAAGTATCTCTTTCTCTGTCTCCGCATATATACGTACACACATATTTGTGTCTACATGCATATATGTATATGCGTATATACTGTATATGTATATGTGCATATAGATGTGCATATATTATATATGTATAGGCATACATCATATATGCATAAATACATATATCATTCTTTCATAATTCTAAAAATAATTTCTCTTTTCCACAAATTCATCCACAAAGTAAAATTTATTCAATTAAACTTGTAAAATTAGGATCTGCTTCCTGAAAAAATAAAATATATGTCAAGTTTGTGTCCTATTGGCCCCCAAATTTATGTCTACTGAATAAACATTTATTTATTCATCTGCTTTGGACAATTGCTAGAATGCATAATTTTTTGAACAGCTATAGCTCATTAGGCATAACATAATTCTCTTTTTAAGAACTGCTCTGGTTTGAACTAAGCTAATGTCAAATCATATTTATTTTGAATCATCATAGAATAGTGTATTACTTAACAATAAAAATTAAAACTATCATTTTCAAGTGTCTAAAATTTGCCCTGTATTTGTGCTGGGCAATTTATGCAAATTATATCATTTAATCTTTATATTACTCTTGTGAGGAAGGTATTAGCATACTATGCATAGTACTTAGCATACTATGGCAAATAGAAGACTAATCATTTATTCAGTGTCACTTGGCTCTAAAATGGCCATGCTAATTTTTACCTTAAGGCTGACTAACCTCAAATCAAAATCTCTCTGCTACAACAGGATCTCCCCCTGTTAAATTTCCTATAGCAGAGACTGTTGGCTGCTAACCAAACTCAATTCTAAGCACACAGCTTGACCTTATTTCTCTTAGAGTTGGGTATGTCAATGCACTAAATTCCAGCCAAGAGAATACGGGAAAAAATAACGTAAGTCATTTTTGTCTAAGAGCCAACCTTAGAAACTTCCCACATGCCATCTTCCATTCTGTCTTTTTTGTTGTTTTTTTGAGACAGGGTCTCACTCTATTACCCTGCCCAGGTTAGAGTGCAGTGGCACCATCAGGACTCACCGCAGCTTTGACCTCCTGGGCTCAGGTGATCCTCCTACCTCAGCCTCCTGAGTAGCTGGGACTACGAGAACATGCCACTATGCCCAGCTAATTTTTTGTACAGACAGGGTTTTGCCATGTTGTCCAAGCTGGTTTCTAACTCCCAGACTCATGTGATCCACCAGACTCAACCTCTCAAAATGCTGGGATTACAAAGGCAACCTTCCATTCTTTTTCCCGCATTTGGCCGCAGACTTTCACCAGGCTATGCTGAGAATCTGGTGAAAATGGTCCTAGGCAACAGTTCAGCCAGAAACATCTGCATTGAACTGTCATATAATGAGAAATAAACTCTTACTGAGTAAACTACTGTACTACAGGGTTTTGTTGTTGTTGTTGTTCTATCAGCTGGTATTACTCTAACTACTACAAATTATATCATCTTAGAGTTACCAAATCAAAACTACAACTTAGTTTTTTAATTAAAATCTCCCAGTTAAAACTTAAAATGCATTTCCCTGCCAGTCTAAATGTTGTCCTCCACAACATCCAGTAATAATATGGCCTGTTTTCCTACTGGCAAACACAGGTCTTAAGTAAAAATGGTAACTTAAGGACAGAAAATCCAAATGAACTGCATTTTTATTACTTCAAAAGCAAATAGCATCTCAACGTAGTTTTGAAATGATGTCTAGATACTTTTTCTTATCAAATTCGGGTGTCAGGAATAATAAATGAATCGTTTACTTGATGTATATAATACTTTAAAGAAATCAGTGCAAGCCCCCAAAGGAAAAAAGCAACAGCATACTCAGGAGCATATCATCATTTGAAGTTGATATAACAATGCTGACAAGTACAAAACATAACTACTTTGTTCTGTCATGCTGTGTCATGTTGTAGAAAACAAAAAGCATTATGTGACCTTTAGAGGAACAGTCAAAAGTAGCTTACTTTGTGGTATTTACCACGGGTGTTTTTCAATTTTTGAAGGTCTTGTCTTTTGCCAGTTATAGCCAGAGTTATGTCATAAGGGATCTCAAACATAAAGAGAAAAAAATGCTGATGCATTAAACAAGTACAAAAAGGGAAATACTAAGAGGAAAATTCACTCCTGGTAGAAAACCAAATTATTTGTTAAGTATCTATGTATTTTTAGACACCTTGAAAATGTCCATCTATTTAACATCCAGTTCCAAAATTAGCCTAAATGGAAGTATATGGGCCATAGTTGGCCTGAGACCATACAGAGACTATCTCATAGTCCACTTACTATTTTTATACTCTTTTTCTGAGTATTGACTAATTTAACCTCCTCTGATCAGAGACCACTACTGCAACTTCCCCGAATTCTAGTCGTATCAAACTTTAACACAGAGTCCTCAGATATTAGGTGTTATAAGTAAGCCATAGATTGCTATTAAATCTTATTTTTAGACATCCATTACTACTCCCAAAAACCATAGCTGCATTTTTAATTATTAAGTTTTATTTATTTTCTTCTACATTAATTCCTTAACTCAAAAGAATAACCAGTAGAAAAAGATTTCAGCCCTCTACATTAGTACTCCTTAAAAGAAGTGTATAATCACATTGGAATTACTTAAATATGTATGTCTTAATCTCTAGAGTAACCATTAAAAAAATACAAAAAGATATCCTGAAAAGCCTATAGAGAAACAGAAAAAACATTTTTCATTAATCTCAAAGGAGGAAGAAAAGTATGAACCAAGGAATAAAGGACAGATGGAACAATTAGAAAATAATAACAATAGGGAAGGACTAAACCAAACAATATCAATACGTATTAATGTAAATGAACCAAACTCCATAATAAAATTAAAGATACATAGTCTGAACCAAAACCTTTGGAATGGAATCTGTTTCTGCAGCTGAGCCCAGGAATTTAAAATTCTGACAAAGATACTAGATGGTTTTTCATGTACAATAAAGTTTGATTACGATTTGATGAGATGTAGTACCCCCCACTCTTCCAACCATTTGAATAGAGAAAATATGGATAAGTATCAATGCGGTTGGTACATATGTGCAAGCAAAGTAATACTCTAATTGTATATTTGAATTGAAAAAACTGAAAACTTATATAAAGTTATCATTGTAGATTTTTGTAATTATAACTAAAATAATAGTAATATGATGCATTCTTAGAAAGCCATTTGAAACATTTATTATAGGATAATTCAGTTTAACAAATATACAACTGTTTGTTTCTTACTCTTGTTTTTTTCATTTGGGTGTTTGGTTGGTTGTGAGATGGAGTCTCACTCTGTTGCCCATGCTGGAGTACAGTGGCACAATCTCGTTTCACTGCAACTTCCACCTCCTGGGTTCAAGTGATTCTCCTGCCTCAGCCTCCCAAGTAGCTGGGATTACAGGCACACACCACCATGCCTGGCTAATTTTTGTATTTTTAGTAGAGACGGGGTATCACCATGTCAGCCAGGCTAGTCTCAAACTCCTGTCCTCAGGTGATCTGTCCCCTGCTCAGCTTCCCAAGTGCTGGGATTACAGGCATGAGCCACCACATCCAGCCTGTTTCTTACTCTTGAGAATATTGAGTACTAAACATCAAGGGCGGACATAGTGAGATCATATGTGTAAAAACTCTTTGCAAGAAGGAAAATGTTATAAAATTGCAAAGTACCAATGGGAAAGACAGTCTTCCAAAGAGTCTCTTATGCATCTACACATCTTGCTGGCTATGCCAAAAACGCAATGCCTCTGTATCTGAGCTATTTCTGAGTTGTGTTTGCAGTGAGAAACCTTGAGGGATGATGTAATGTCTCCTACAGGGACACAAAGCAGGCTTGTTTGATTGCTATAAAAATAGAGGCTACCCCAAAATCAGTGTTTCCTATAATACAATTTACTACATATGCAGGTATAATCTGTGCCCTTTGTATCATTTTATGGAACTTAGGGGCAAGAAAAATTAATACAATCATGCTGATGCTTATCTTGCTTGCTGCAACATCAGTAATATGTATTCTCCTATCTTCTGACACCATCTGTGACACAGTACAAGGCTACTTAGTAGGAGGTAAATAGGGTAAAATAAAATCCCAGACCAAACATATAGGCACACCTCATTTTATTGTGCTTTACTTTATTGTGCTTTGCAAATACTGCTTTTTTAGAGATTCAAGGTTTGTGGCAACCCTGCATGGAACAAGTCTGTCAGCACCATTTTTTCAACATCATGTGTTCACTCTGTGTCTCTGCATGACATTTGGTAATTCTCACAATATTTCAAACTTTATTATATCTTTCATGGTGATCTGTAATCAGTGATATTTGATGTTACTATTGTAATTGTTTTGAGGAGCCACAAATTGTACCCATATGACAGCAAACTTAATTAATAAATAGGTGTGTGTTCTGACTTCTTCACTAGGCCATTTCTCCATCTCTCTCCCTCTCCTTGGGTTTCCCAATTCCCTGAGATGAAATAATTATAAATTAGGCCAATTAATAAGCCTACAATAGCCTTTAAGTATTCAAGTATAAGTAAGAATTGCATGTCTCTCACTTGAAATCTAAAGCTAGAAAATTATTAAGTTTATTGAGGAAAGCATATCAAGAGCCAAGACAGGCAAAACTAGGCCTCGTGTGTCGAACAGCCAAATTGTGAAGGCAAAGGAAAAGTTATTGAAGAAAATTAAAAGTGCTGCTCCAATGAACACACAAATGAAAAAAAAAAAAAAAAGTCAACCAGCTTTATTGCTGATATGGAGAAAAGTTTTAGTAGTTTTGATAGAAGATCAAACCAGCCACAGCTTTCCCTTAAGCTGAAGCCTAATCCAGAGGTTGGAAGCTAGCAGAGATTGGTTCATGAGGTTTAAGGATAGAAGTTGTCTCTATAACCAAAAGCAAGGTGAAACAACAAGTGCTGATATAGAAGCTGCAGCAAGTTATCTGGAAGATTCAGTTATGTTGTTAATTAAGGTGGATACACTGAACAACAGATTTTCAGTGGAGATAAGACAGACTTCTACTGAAAGAAAATGTCATCTAGCACTTTCATAGAGAGAAGTCAATGTCTGGCTTCAAAGCTTCAAAAGACAGGCTGTTTTGTCAGGGGCTAATACAGACAGTGACTTGAAGTTGAAGCCAATGCTCATTTACCATTCCAAAATCCTAGAGCCCTTAATAATTATTCTAAATCTACTCTGGCTGTGCTCTATAAATACAACAACTAGCCTAGTTGACAACACATCTGTTGACGGCATCGTTATGACAGCATGAATATTTTAAACCTACTATTGAGACCTATTGCTCAGAAATAAAAAAGATTCTTTTCAAAATATTACTGCTTATTGACAATGAACCTACTTACCCAAGAGCTCTCATGGAGATGTACAAGAATAATGATGTTGTTTTCATGTCTGGTAATACATCTATTCTACAACTCATTACTTTGGATCAAGAAGTAATTTTGACATTCAAGTCTTATTATTTATGAAATATACCTCACAAGGTTATACCTGCCAGAGATGGAGATTTCTCTGATGGACCTGAGCAAAGTAAAATGAAAACCTTCTAGAAAGATTCTATATATCATTAAAAACATTCGTAATTCATGGGTGAAGGTGAAAATATCAACATTTGTAGTAGTTTGGAAGACGTAGATTTCAACCCCCATGGATGATGTGGAGGAGTTCAAAACAGTGGAGGAAATAGACGCAGATGGGGTCGAAAGAGAACTAGATGTAGAGCCTAACTGTGTTACTGAATTGTTGAAATCTCATGATCAAATGAACAGATGAGGAATTGCTTATTACAGATGAACAAAGAAAGTTGTTTCTTGAGATGGAAACTATTCCTGGTGAATATACTATAAACATGGTTGAAATGACAACAAGAGATTTAGAATATCATAAAAAGTTAGTTGAAAAAGCAGCAGAAGGGTAAGAAATAATTGATTCCAACTTTGAAAAGGGTTCTATTGTGTGTAAAATGCTACAAAACAGTATCATATGCTGGAGAGAAATTTTTCATGAAAAGAGTCAATAAATGTGGCAAACTTCATTGTTGTCTTATATTAAGAAATTGCCACAGCCACCCTAACCCTTCAGCAACCACCACTCTGATTGGTCGGCAACCATCAACAGCCAAGCAAGACCTACCCCCAGCAAAATGATTACAACCTGTTGAAGGCTCAGATGACTGTTAGCATTTTTTTTAGCAATATTTAAATTAAGATATTCACATTGGATTTTTGGACATAATTGTACACTTAACAGACAACAGTTTAGTAGAAAGATAACTTTTATATGTGTGGGGATAACACAAAATTTGTTGACTTGCTTTATTGTGATATTCAGCTTATTGTGGCAGCCTGGAATTGAATCTGCAATATCTCCCAGGAATGCCTTCATATTATTATAATACAGAAATATAGTTGGATCAACTTTAGTCTGATCAAACTGGCCAAGTCATACAAAAAATAAACTAATATAAATTACTTATACACTGATGCATTGTGTTATGATTTAGAGGTCACATTTTATGGGTCAATTATCTTGAGATAAAAAATTTCTGATTTTCCAGACACATGTCCAAAAAAGAAGCTAAACTCATATTCAAAGGCATAATTTTCTTTATATACTTATGAAAAAATCATATAAGAATCAACAGTTGAAATATAAATTAGAGAACCTAAGCCTACCTTAATTTTTCAAATGGTGTACAAAATCCAGGGTCATCTAAATATATATCTTCAGAATATAAATAGCAGTAGTGGGTAATTATCCTAATTTCAGCATTCTGGAACATTTTCTTTAGAGTCTTTCTAAAAGACTCTTAATAATCACAATAGCAGTTATGTAATCTTCCTTCTAGCATTTCTCTTAAGCTTTAAAAATGAGTATATTTTTGACATTTTTCCACTACTGCTTTTATTGCATCTCCTAATTTGGCACTGTCATCTGCCAATTCCAATAATTGACTACTTCTGTGCTTTCATATCTGCCAAGAAAGTCTGAAAAACTGTAAGGCTTTGAATTAATGTGGTAATTATTTATTTTCTAATGTCCTTAAGACTTACACCATTTCTTGTTACACCTTTCCGTATATGCTGAAATTTTAGTTCTTTCTTCCTAAAGTTTCTCTTTCCAGAATACTCCCCTAAAAGTAGAAGCTGAAAATAGCCTAAATAAAACTTTGCTCCCAGTATTTTGCCAATACACTTGGAATTGTTGACATGTAAGCAATTAAAAACCCTATTATTCATGGATAAGTCCGAAGCAAATAATTGTAAAATTTTTTAAAATCTCAGAGTGAAATATATGAGAATAAATGAGATTTAGAAGTTTTTAAATGATATGTTGTATAACTGTTTTCCTATTATGACTCTTGTGTCCATTTGGTATGTGTTTTTCATAAGATTGCTTTCTTACATAAGTAATACTAAGGTCTCAATTAATAGCAATAGGGTCAAATTCTGTTGCTGTTACTATTGGGCAACTTTCAAATATCTTCCTCAGCCTGTCATCATAAATTAATAATCTTAACATATTTCATTTTGTACAAAAATTATTACGTTATCCTGTGATCCTACCTCATGAATTTTAACTATTAAGAATTACCATTTAATTTAAATAAGTTTATGTTCCATATTCCTCATATAGAATATGAAAATGCAAAGAACTGTACCTAGTAAATAATTTAAATAAGTTTATGTTCCATATTCCTTATATAGAATATGAAAATGGAAAGAACTGTACCTAGCTTTGGAAGCACACAAATAAATTTCAATTCTGCCTCCTGTTCAAATTAAAATAAAATATTGTGTATGAAGCATCTATCACAGAACCTGGTACAGTATGTGCTCCAGAAATTGCAGGAAAAACAACTATTGTTACTGATACTATTCATTGATTAAATGATTAGGTGTGTGATAAGTTGTTGAGCTTACAGTCAATGAGTTTCGATGTATTAAGTTATGATATACGAGTTTCACTGTCATTACTGTTTAATCTTATGAAATATTTTATTAAATGTGTAGTCTTCAGACTACTTTCAATGCTTACTTAACAAGCAGTTAACTATGAAATATCCCAATATTTTGTTGTAAAACATCAGCATGTAGCAGGTATTTATCAATTAGGAACATTTTAAACCTGAAAAGATATGCCACAACTATTTCAGTTCACCTTGCAGCCAAATGTATATACTAACATAAATAGTTACATATAGAACACTTAACTACTAGACATGACACAGAAAGGTAAGATGTACATATGTAACTACTCCCATCCAAAGTATTAATACAACAATTTGATTTCTAATATTATTGTACAATATAAATAAAACAAGCGTACAGAAGGATACATGTTTATATAAACTATAGAAGTAATAAACTGGTTTGACAAGGTGCAGAAGAAAGGGGAAAATGTCTGCAGGTAGGTCACGGTAAACACTTGGAGACTAGGACCTTACTGACCTTGTCACCTCACATCTATTTTGTTTTAAACAGGATTTGGCTAAAGGGTTTTCCATAATCCAATGATACGATTTTACTGTGTATTTTGTTTTAAACTATTTTGTTTTGTTTTAAACAGGATTTGGCTAAAGAGTTTTCCATAATCCAATGATACGATTTTACTGTGTATTTTAAAAGTTACAGGAAAAATAATTGAATTTTAAATAAAACATTATGTCATGGTAGGAACAAAATGAATTATCAGGCTACGAAAATCCTAACTAATAGGAGACCACATAATTGTGAGTGGATAGAATAACAGGACACTTCAAAATTTGTATATTCTACTTATCTGATTGAAAAGTCTAACATCATATCAATTTTCAACATATAAGTGGGACGTCTATTAACATAATATTTCATTCATATTCCACCAATAAAACGTCTATCTGGAAAAATAATATATGGAGCAAAGTAATAGCGATTTTGTAGTTCAAGTGCCCATTAACAAATAGAAAACTGAAGAAAAATTAGTTTCCAAGTACATATGGAACCCCCAGGAATGTCTAATGACATTATTATTTTCATGATTATTTGATTTATAGCCAGTAAAATTATAACAAAATACTAATAAGACTATATGACCCCAAAAACGTAATGCAATGACCTATGTAAATGACTAGGCCAGTTCTTATATATGGCATGTACTCAAAAAAATGGGTATTTTATACAGGGAAGGAAAAAGCTAATATTCTTTCTCTAAACTATTTTACCTACAAACATATTGAAAAGATTGACATAATATAGATGTATAGAAGAATACTATACAAAATGTTAAAGATGCCACTTTAACATTTTGTCTCATCTCACCTCATTTTAGGCCTTCTGCAAACAGCATATCTTTTCATTGAAAGCTGATGAGCATTCTCTATTAGGCTTCCAAAGGAAAAATGTTGTGGGTCGCAAAATACCTTCCATCCTAACCATACAGTTTTCATGAGAATTAAATAACTTTACTTGAAATTCAAAATTCAAGTATAGCGTTCAGTGAATAATGAACACTTAAAAATGGACACATCTAAAGAAAGAGTCACCTAGTTGATTGTTTATCTTGTAACCATTACAAAATTTAAGGCCATTTTAAAGTACCATGAATTATATTGTCTGTACAACTGACTGGAAATTTATAACTGTGTTCCTTATAATCCTAGGCAACCTAACATTCAGTCTTCCTTCTTTACTGTCACATCTCTTCAGACCAAGATTGTCTGAAACTAATAGATGCTCATTTTTTTAAAACTTATCTATTTCTTTCTAAGGATCAAGAAGGGGGAGTCAACTTAAAGGAGGAGGAATACATATGAATAAATCTGCTACTTAGGTAGCTGAACAAGTAAGCCAGGGTATTGTAACTGAACATTTAGGGCTTGTATTAGGCAAAATAATTTGTCTGTATATGTGGCTTAAAAATTAGAGATTTAATGTCTTGCATGTAAAAAGTCTAGAGATAAGAGATATTCCAGGGTTGATTCAGAAGCTCAACAATGTCATGAAGAATCCATTTGGCCTTTTTGGGGATAGTATCCATGTCTCCACTCAGTACCAAACGATGGGCTGCCCGTTCCAGGTGTCACATGCAGACATAATGAACTTTAGCTAAAATGGGTAGTGTTCTCTGCGTATCTATTTTCATTAGAGAGTTTCTCTGGAAGCCTGCCAGATTTCCCCTTTCATTGATCATTCTATCCCATTTTCACTACTCAACTGGCATGAGAAATGAAATGATGATAAGAGGCTTAGAGCAATAATGATTTTCTCCCCAGGGATGGGGAACAATTAAACTAAAGTTTATTCTGCCAGTAAGGAAGAAGTAAAGAAAGTCACCATTGAAATACCCTCTAATAGTGTCTACACTACAGCTTTGGAGTCAGGGGAAAGTTGACTTAAATACTGACTTCACACTTTTAGAACTCTTTATATACGTATTTAACCTCTCTTTTTAGTAGGAGAAAAATATGCATATAGATATTGAGTATATATATATCACACATACATACACCAAAAATACAAATATGATATAGCTATTTTAAACGGGTCTGTGTTGTCAAAAATGTGTAGATAATTTATGCAAAAGAACCTAGCACAGAGCCTGATACATGGTAGAAACCAATAAAATAGTATTTTAAACTGTGGTGTGTTTTTTTTGGTTTTTTTTTTGTTGTTTTTTTTTTCAATTTCTAGGCCCTCCTCATTTCTCACCTTCTTACAACAAAGCCTAATACTTTTCTGAGGAGTATGGCCTAAGATGAATAATCTGCAAAATTCTCAATTCTAAAAAGTATTTTACTTGGTATTTTTGTATTTCATTCTGCATATAACACTGACTACTATGATTGTCAAATACTAGTTCACCAGGGTATCATTCATCCTGATTGTAACACACATAAATGTTCCTTATCAGATGATAAATTCCATAAATCCAATCAGCACATAAAACACCATCAATTAAGAAAAAAAATGAGAGGAAAAAAAAATCCCCTAGCAGAACATGAAAGTTCTGCGGCCAGTCTCCTTCTACATTTCATTCTCTTCCTTTGCCCCTCTCTGATATTTTTATGCTTTAATCATTCTAAATAAATTTGTCCAAGTTACCTCCCAGGATTTATATCTTTTAAAACTATTGTTGAAGTTTCCCCTATCTGGAACATCCTCCTCACCACTCTTCATCTAACTCTCATCATCTTCATAACTCATTTCAGAAACTGCCTTCCACAGAAAAATTTTCCAAACTTAGTATAACTTAGTTATACTAAGTTATTCCAGAGTAACTTTTGCTTACCATTTACCATAAAATTTGGAAAATATCTATTTTTGCATCTGTCTTCCTCATTAGATTATTTAATATACTCCTGATGCCTTTACAGATACAGAAGTAGCCAAACAATAATATGTGCTGAATGAAATGAAATAAATAGATTTGTATACTCAGCACTTAAAATGGAATACTAAAGACAAATCTCCTAAAATAATGTGATAAAAAAGAGCATTAAAAAGTTACCACCTTTATAGAAAAATACAGTAATATTTCACAAGTATTTGCAGTGAGTGAAATGTCATGCTAAATACCTTATACATATTTTTCAATTTAACAATCAGCACAGCCCTGGGAAGTAAAAGTATCTTCCTCCCATTTTAAACATGAGAGTGAGTCACAAAGAAGTTAATTAAGTTTTCAAAGATCATACATCTAGTAAGCTCCAACTTGAACTCAGATCTGTCGACTCTAAAGTGTATGTTTTAGTTACCATATTCCGAAATAGAGACCATTTTCCACATGCTACTTTCTTTTTTACCCATTCTTAGTAAGAGGTGGTCTTAGAAAACTCCAAGTCAACTTAATTTTATAACAAAACAAAAGAAAAACATTTCTACAGACAGAAGACATGATAGCATTTTGTTCCAATTCACTTTTTTCTCACTTTATTTAAATTCATGTTTGCTCACTATCAACAGTAACTGTGTCAATGCATTGCACTGAAATTGTTAAAAGCAATCCTTGCTGCACTGTGATAAAATCTTCCCCAAAAAAGTATTGACAACATATTTCCTTAAACAAAATGCCTAATTTTTCACATGGTAAAATGGTACTTTTCTCCTTCCCCCTTCAAAGTAGAATGTCAATGATTACATTTGTTACAAAGAAAATTAACAAGATGATTAAAAGTAATGATATAAATGTCTATAAAAGTCACACTTTATTGTTTAAATACGATGCTTTATTCACATATTTTTTCAGTATTCAAATGCATTAGTTGCTATATATACCTATGAAATATTATATATATGTACCTGAAATATTACACACATACATCAGATCGAGTAATGTGTGTTAAAAATAAATTCACTGCTACATTGAGAAGTAAACTGATGCAAAAGGAAAAACGACAATATGGGTTCGGTCACAAATACATATTATTGCAAACATTTCATTAATTTTGAAATATTAACAGCTTCCTGTATGAGGGAAAAATGTGAAAATATTTTTAAAAGGAGTATATAATATTTAATTTTTAAACATAGTAGTAAACATTCACTGATTTATATAATAGGAAATATAAAATGATAAAATAGAAATGACTGCAAATGTCAAAATCTGAGTATGAGGAAAGAAAAGCTGAAATGCTTTTGGTTATGTGTGTATATGGCTCAGTGCTTTGACTCCACACTAAACATAGAGATAACTTGTAATGGTGAAAGTATTAATTGATGCAAAAACATTTTCAATATCAATTCATCACTACTCAGTTAAATAAATTATTATATTTAGCAATTCACATGAGAGCGTGTTGAATGTTTAAAAATACTTAATCCTTACTTAACTGTTTTGTAGTCCACAGATTAACTGAACATTCAAGTTTAATTTGAGAAAAAAGAAAATCTTTTTATTTCCTTCTGAGTATATTTTAAAAAGATATTATAAACAGGAAATATAATATGTTCTAATAGAACCTCAAATTTCATGCTATCATATATAACAATACTATAAAACAGATATTTTAAAATCAGTTAAATTACAGTTAACCCACAGTATACATAATTCTTAAGACTACTATGTCCAGGAAATAACATTTATATTTCACATATCTGTATATGAAGATAAAAAGTAAAGGTCCACTAGTGTATTGGTATTTCAATTATTCACTGATATTTGTATTCACCTAAGAAAACCTAAATTCAGAAAAATAAAAAAAAATTGAAATCAATTGTTAAATGGTTAGCAGCTGAGTAAATTATGCAAACTTTCTTCAGGGTAATGAAGCATTAAATACCAAAAGCTTCAATTCTTCTTAATTTTTGACCTTACAAAGAGTTATTCAGAGGAAACAATCACTATTATGTATAAAGATATAACTAAAAAGAGTTCTTTCCAGCTTTTTAAACATAAAAGCAATTAAAAATCAAAAATAACAAAAGCATAAAGGCCATTAAAGGAAGTCAATAAACTGCTTTCATATAATAATTCTAAAAACTGTATCACTAAATATGTTGCTGTAAATAAGAATTTCAGAAATTATGTTTGGGGTATAAAGTAAGTACAAAACCTGGTTATTAAACGTAATAGAAAGCATATCATTTTTGTAAGAAGTACCCTAGACACACACACAGACATATACTCATGTACACATCAAGAAAATATTTACAAACATCTGCCAAATTTTATTAGTGCTAAGTGTTAGTAGCATTTCTAAGTGATGAAATTACAAATGTTTTCTTCATTTTTGCATAGATGCATTTTTCAATATTTCTGAAATATAGTTTTAATAACATAAAAGTTACCAATAAAATATACAGAATAAATGCAGTGTAAAAACTCTAAAGTGATCTATTGTTTCTCCTCCATTTGTATGATGTAATTGTTTGGGCAGTAGAAAAATGTCACACAACATGAGTTCCAGTCTCTGCCACTGACTGGCAACCTATTTTTAGGCAAATAATGTCTAAGTCTTACACTTATTTTCTGTAAAATAAGGTAACTAGAAAAGATGATATTAAGAGCTCTTCCAGCAAATAGTCCCATGTCTCATATATATTAGAAACAGAGCTAACGTTAAAATGTATTTAACAAAGTGACAAAATAATCTGCAACCTCATTAGTGTGTTGAATTTACGTGTTTCTGTTGAAAATCACTCAGAGGTTGTAGATATCGGAAGAGTTGTTGCTGATGTTGTTTTGTGACTAGCAAATGTATCAAACCTTATCACCTTAATGTGTTATACAGATTCAAACAGCGGAATTAAATAGCCAGGGCTAAATATTCTTGGTCTTTGTCTTTGTACATCAGGCTGTCTGATTTCACAGCTATGGAAGGCCTGTGAGGTATTGAACAAATGAATGTCTAGGCATAATGTACATATAAGTGCAATGAACTGAATTCCATTGAACTATATTTTCATGACTTCCACAAATTTCAAAGTGAGATAAGTCTTAGTAAACACTTTAATTTCAGGCCCACAATCACTGCAGAAGTTTTCTATATTCTCTGTACAATGTCTGTTCAAAGTCTTAGAATAAAATAAGAGTTTGTAAATTACAGTTGAAATTTGAAATTACCAAACATTTTAAAATTTTCATTGAGAAAGAATTTAAAGGCCTTAACTTTGGTTTGCTTTACAGCATATGTCTTATTTCTCCTTTTTATAGCCAACATTTCAGTGTTTACAATTAATGGCATGTACTAGAAAGAGTAGACAGCAATGTTAAGTAGATGGTATTGTCTTATCCTGAATTACAGCAGTTTAAACATACATTGCCATCATTGTCCAGAAATGGTAATTGTAATGACTGCATCTTTATGTTCAAGCAGTAAAACAATTTTAGTGTGATATTTGGCCAACTGATGAAAGATTAATAGAAAATTACATAGAATTCAGAGACATGGTAAAAGTCTGTTTACTATATTCCTACTACACTGTTACTGTCAATGACTCTCCCAATGCTTAGAGTACAAGGGTTATTTGCAATGTGTTGAGTGGTAAGTTCAATGTAGTAAAAATAGTCAGTTTAAACTCCCCCTTGTTAGCATGAGAGTGACTCCATTCCAAGGTTGTTCTTTTCTTTCATTATCTTCTTTCTCCTTCTCCCTCCAGCCATGGAAATAGAACTCAGTTACTTCTGCATGGATGCAAGGTGAATGAGGCTGTCACTTCTCCTTGCAGTGCTATTTATTTCAGGTCACTGACATAATACAGCTATTTTTTTAATGAAAAAAGTTATATAGCATTATCTCATCTACTTGGGTATCTGAAAGAAATGTGTGGAGTGTTATTTATTTATACAGAAATCTGCCAACTGAGAGGCATCATCTTGCTTAGAGGGACTTCCTGCTGGCAAAGTGAGCAACATTGTTATTATAAGAATTAAAATGCTGTACACTGTATGAAAGAAAACACAACACAATCCTTCAGAGTAGAGCTGTGCTGATTTTCAACCTGTAAAAATACATTATGCTAATATAGAAAAACTTAGAAAGAAAATTTCAAAGTGTTACTAATATCATTCATTAGGGCTACCTGGTTTTTACTGTTCTCAGCTACAAGATACATAATTTATAGTATCAGATGAAAATGTAAATAAATCTATTTAATTTGACCATAAATCAGTCTAAAACACTAATAATTGATAAGTAACTGATTTTCTAGATAGGTACACCTCAGCTTGCAGTTTTCAAGGAATACAGTTTCTACATAGAAAAATAATCTTAGATTATTGTCTCTGATCTCAATCATGAGAGCAATAGTTCTTCCTTCATAATGCCTTCATTGCAAATTATATTCAAGAATGAATGTTATGTCTCAGTTACAAATTATATAATTTAATCTCAAAATTTCTCAAGACCCATTTAAAAATCTTGGGAAGTAACTAAACATTTAGTAACGTCAGGGTTATTAAATATCCTTCAACATTTGCATACTTGTAAAACCTATACAGCATAACAAAAGGTACTAACGGAATTGCCATGATGCATGAAACCACTAAGAATCAAAATATTTGTGTAAAAATAAACCATTTATGGTACCATAAGCCCCTATTAGGAAAAATGTTGATCTTTTTTTGTGAAGATCAGTCTTGGCAATCTACTTACACTTAGTAATTTCCAAAGCATTTAGAAAATGGAGAGCCCAAGTTGGTAACTGCACTTGTTTAGAGATAAAATTTAGGAAGGCAGGGAGGAATAAGCATTGTGTTGAGATAATATCTGCTAACATAGTATCTACATCCAATATCTAACTCCTGCTGGAAGAACAGAGATTCTAGGGAGAAAGTAGGACAGGGAGTAAATGTTAGGTCTTGGGACATGAATAGTTGTATGTCAGGCAATAATCCTAGAGAAGATTTCTTTCACAGTTCTGAGACTACTCCAAATAGGGATCACAGGCAAAAGGGGAAGCTGTTATATCATCTCCCTTGAAAAAAATGTTGTGTGGGACTACCACTGCTGACATGCTCTGTGTCCCCAGAATCATATGCACTGGTGGTCCTAATCAAGACTTCTGATTGGGAAGAATGAAAAACTTGCAAAATCTAAACTGCTTTTCTACACTTTTTCTCAAAGTACAAATAAATCCAGAGAGGCTTACTTGTCTTCTCATAGAATGTAGTATAGATCAATCATCTCTGAATTGTTTCTTAAAAGTACAACAAATTCTACTTAATTGGAATACTTTAAAAATCATATTACCATTAGAAAAGTGAGAGACATGATTCCACTATGAGTTACAAGTTTTATATAATATAAATACATTAAAATTTAATCAAGTAATGTGCACAATTTCCCAGTTATCTTCCTGGAAATATTGCAAATCATCATGTTCTTTTTCAAGAATATATTGATGGCTACAGTGGTCTAGGTAATATTAAAGCTACTGTATGAAATGATAAAGGATAAATAAAATGGCTGTTAGAAAACAACCTCACTCAAATCTGAGGAAAATGCATAATTCACTTTAGAATCAATAATTTTCTGCTTTTAAGCTCCATTCATTTCCACAGACAATCCACTTTTATATCTTTGCAAAAACTAAATAAAGAATTCTGGAAGAATATTTGTAAATTTTAGGAGTGTTATAAGTAACTTATTTCTCTGAGAAATGAAACTTTGAATATGATGTATTTTCCTTCAGGGTGTGAATACTTATTAAACTAATGATAAATCTAAAACTAATTTCATTTGGCAATAGTACAGAGACCTTTCTCTTTTGTTTTTTGGATTTGAGTGTTAGATACCACCACAGCAACATTATTCACGTGAAACTCTATGCCTTTGTTCTTCATATTCTGAAGGCTATGCTCCAACACCTTCAATGTTCAACAGAACTCTGTCCTGACAGGAAATAAGTTAAAAATCCAAAATGCTACACAGATATGAGAGTACATATCAAATTATTACTGAAGAAAAATGGTGACACAATTAAAATCATGGATAACTCCAAATGTATCAACAAATAAGAGAAAAACTGCTTTGATATTAGGTGATAGGAGTTAGGGCAGGGCATTAATTAACACACACATAAAACCCTAATAAATACCATAGTGCTTTAAAATTACAATGACATATTTTAAATTAAAAAGTCAAAATTGGTAACAAAACTGATAGAAATTGCCTTCTCAAATGGAAAGACATTCTCTAGACTGATTTTTAAGTAGGATGTTGACTGACATTGAAAGAATAAGACTACTTTCTAAGAGTAGAATGAATTGGTTCCTGATTCATAGATGCAATTAGAACCACTTAAGTGGGGAGGTTAACAGAATCTAAAATACAATCCAGCATGGAGTAAGATAAAGGAAAGAGAGACTGACTGAACTTACATGGTGGTCATTTTCTCTCCTGCAGTCTAGCTTACCCTGTTCAATATCCCTGTTTCTCTCATAAACTCAGTATATCATCTTTCTTTAAACTCAAACCTAGAATATAAATTACTCTAGTTTCCATTACCTCACTGCCCTATAGTTGAATAGAACAAATCCAAATTACACTACCAAGTACCTGGTGAATGGTTACCAGAGAAACTACTGTTGTCATTTATGGAATGCATTCATGGAGTCCAAATGACTCCAAAGAACCTCATTAAAATATATTAGGAAACTAAAAATAGAACTACCATATGATCCAGCAATCCCACTACTAGGTATTTATCCAAAGAAAAGGAAATCAGTATGCCAAAGAGATTCCTGCACCCCAATGTTTTCTCCAGCACACTATTCACAATAGTCAAGATACAGAATCAACCTAAGTGTTCATGGACAGATGAATTAATAACGAAATTGTGGTATATTACACAATGGAATACTATTCAGTCATTGACAAAATAATCAAATTGTTTCATTTGGGGCAACATGGATGAATCTGTCAGATATTATGTTAAAAGAAATAACTAAGGCACAGAAAGATAAATACACTTGCAGGAGCTGAAAAAAAAATGAGTTCATAAAAGTGGAGAGTAGAATTTTGGTTATTTAAACCTGGGAAGGATAAGGCAGAGGGGAATATAGAGATATGTTGGTTAAAGAATACAAAATTACAGCTAGATATGAATACAATTCTAGTGTTCTGTATCACTGTAGAGTAAATGTGTTTAATAATTTATTGTATATTAAGATAAGAGATTGTATATTGTATACTAAGGCAAAAAGAATGTTGAGTATTCACAATACAAGGAAGTGATAAATGTATGAGTTGATAGATAGGTCAATATTTTATTATTCACTGTATGCATGTACTGAAACATTACTGTTTATCCCATAAATATGGACAATTATTATTTATCAACTAGAAACAAAAGAAAAATATATCAGGACATCTTAATTGGAAAAATGTAATTTAATCATCTTTGTATTAAAATATGTTTTAATACTTCTGTCTTCTCAAACTATTATCAATCATTGGTTAAACAGAAAGTAATAATAATAATACAATAAATGGACAAAAATCAGTTGTATTGATTTTAATTATAGTTTAATATTTCAATTTATTGGTTTGCAGTAAAGTAAAAAGTTGAGTTGAAACCACATGAAATCTTGATCCCAGTCTAGGTCAATGCCTGCATCTAAAATACATTTAAAATTTAAAAGGTTATTTGCATGTAACAACGATTTTATTCGGTTACTATCCTCTCATCTAAAAATTTTTGTAATTCAACTGCTACATTAAAAGGTTTTTGTCTTAAAGGTATAGCTCATGGTTTGTCCCAGAAACTCTGATGGAAATCTAATCACACATCCCCACTGCCCACATTGTTCTGGAGCACCACCTGTCAGCTGAATAGGATAATGACATGTGGTGGGGCTCGTATACAAATTTCTACCTATCTCTCAGTCTAAAAATAATAGCCTTTATTTTAAAATTTGTTCTTATGTTTTGCAAAAATGAACAATTCACAGCATCCTTGAAAATTTCCACATTGGTAGACAGGAGATATAACTTTTTAAAAATTCTAACCCACTGGCTGTAGGGAGTTTGAGGTTGTTGCAAAAAAGCAAGCAGTCAATTGTAAAAGAGCAGAAATTTCCCTCTCATTAGTAATACCTTTCTTAAGCATGTATTGTTTTGTGATACAATGTTAATTAGCAAGTGGACACTACTGGCATAGCTCTGTGAATATAAAAGTTTATGATGTCATGTATAGCCTTTACCTGATTCCTTAATAAATGTGAGAAACCATAATACAGGGAAAGCATTTAATAATCACAACAATTTACTGATTATCTTCTATGTGACAAATTCTGTCAGTATTTGTATATAGATGTGGAGGATTCTGCTCTAGCATGCAGAAATTTTTCCAAAAATACATTCTGTCATACATTATTTTAGTTGTGTCCTATCTTGAAAAGTTTAAATATCTATAAAATGTAACATAAAAAGTTCTCACGAATTTGATTAAAAACCATTTTCTCTTGAAGGCACTTTAAAAAAACAATAAGGATAAAAGGACAGAGGATTTGAGTTTGCCAGGTAAATATAAATCTTTGGAACAAAACTGTCTCTCTAAGCTCTTTTTTTAATACCAAAACTATAAAAACAGAATATGAAGAAAAAACGATTTGAGAAAACTGCCCCTCAGAGAGCACCAAATTCTTCCCCAAATAGTCTACTTACAGCGCTCATGACAGTCCACGTGTACAACAATTCTACAAACCATTATTGTATCACCTGTTTATATACATAGGACACACAAAACTCAAATTTAAATTATGAAAAAGCGAAAGTTCATACTCTTCTCATATTTAAGATTTTCTAACTTTAAATTTATGATGCTTCCTTTGCTTTTAACTGCCCCAGTTCTCTCCTCCTACTACTACGGCATACATAATTAACATTTATTGAGCACTTACTAGGTACCTGATGCTATTTTGTATGCATTTTATACGCATTTATATGCATTTCATTTAACCCTCACAACTATGAGGTTAATATTAATATTTGATTACCTTTTTAGATGGGATGATTGAAGCTTAAAAAGATTAAGTAATTCACCTTTACTTCCATGGTTGATTCAAATCTAGACTATTTAATTCTCTGATTCCTCTATTTTACTCCTCGCAATATTTTACTTCACATTATCAATTTCAAAAAGTGACTGCAATGGTTACTCTATTTGAGGTATTATAAATGTAACAAAACACAATGTAAAAACAGAAGAGTGTCATATACTGTTAATATACTTGATCCTGTTTCCAAGTTTGATATATTCACAAATATTCCTGGTTATTTAGAATTATTATGAGTATCAAACAAAAGCACTGTTAATGGCCTAAGATACTTAAGAAATTCATCTATGTTGCCAGCATACTTCTGAGGAGTTTTCATTTATTGTCATATATAAAATGTTGATATTTAGACTATGTGAATTTAGTAGGAGCCTAGGCATTGCTGATCAGCCACCTGCACAAGTGCTGCCAATTTGCAAGTTATTTAATTTCTCCAAGCTTCTGTTTCCTTCTCTGTAAAATAAGGATGGTAGTGTCCATATTGCTAAGATAGGTGAGATATCGTATGAGAAGTGCTTAGCACACTTCCTGATACAGTTGGCCTTTAATAAGTATTAGGTGTTATGATTTCTTGACTTTTTAGCAATGAAGAATTAATTTCTGATGCACAGAAGTTTATAACAATTAAACTAGGAAAAGCACATTAAATTATGGAAAGAGATAAGTAAAACTTTGAATAGCTTGAGTCAGAGACACTGTGGCATATCCAAGTGGATATATCCAGCAGACGGTAGAAACTGAAAGGTTTAGAGCTCTATATAGGGGTAAGAGCTTAGAATAATCTACACATAGGTAACACAGGAGGGCATCTGGACAGTAAGAAAAAGATGAAGAGGATCACAGCCAGACAGAGCACGGGATCGACTTATTTTTTCGTTGAGTGCATTATCTTTATTCATTGCCTCCCTAAAAATAGACAACTAAAATCTAAGTCTAACATATACCCAATAATAGCCAAATGGATTGTTAGAATACTGCCTCTGTTGAGAAATGGCTGTGTGATTTGTCCAATTATGTAATTCTGTCTCATTTTATTTATATATGACAAAGAATTAATACTATCTACAATGCAGGTTTAAGGAGGCACCAGAAGTAATGCATAAAAGTACCAGCTGTAATCCAGGCACTTTGGGAGGCCCAGGTGGGCCAATCACCTGAGGTCGGGAGTTCAAGACCAGCCTGACCAACATGGAGAAACCCTGTCTCTACTAAAAATACAAAATTAGCCAGGCATAGTGGTGCGTGCCTGTAATCCCAGCTACTCAGGAGGCTGAGGCAGGAGAGTTGCTTGAACCCAGGAGGCAGAGGTTGCAGTGAGCCATTGTCGCACCATTACACTCCATCCTGGGCAACAAGAGCAAAACTCCATCTCAAAAAAAAAAAAAAAAAAAGTGCACATAGGGCATAGTGTAGAGGAGGCATTAAAGTGGATATAGACTATAGAAAGTAAGGAGAGGTGGTAGATCAGAAAGGCTAAAACAGAAGGTAGGATACCACAGAAATGCAGTCTTCATATAAGGAACCAAAAACAATGTTAAAAGAATGGCCACAAATGGAAAAAGCAAAACATTTTATTTAGAAAGTTTATAGTGCAGATCCAAAAGTGGTAGTAAAAGAGATTGACATGTCAAAGGCCTTAAAATAAAATATTTCCAAAGCTAATAAAGGTCCATTTTATTTGTAATTAGGTCAGGCATGCATATATACATCTATATTTTTATCTCCTTTGATTTTCAGTTCCCATAGGAAAGTGCTTCTCTTTTGCTGTTATTTCCCAACATTTTATCTCCCAGCCACAACTGCGGCCCAGTTTTCTAAATCCCTGCTGTGCCTATGTCCCCAACTTCTTATATATTTCTCCTTCCACTTTAATTAAATCAGTATTTAGTTATAAATACCTGCTGGCATAAACTGAGGAGCAAAGTAAAGTGTATATATTTTAAGCCTGTATGCTTATATTCTCTATTGTTTTTTAAATTGATAATGATTAATTGGTGATAGCATAATGGATCAGAAGTGTAAATATCTAATATGAAGACTGAAAAAAATATTTATTATTTAAGAATGACACTTTTTAAAAAATCCTTCACAAATCTACTAATCTATGAAGAGCAGATAGGGTGATAAGCAGATGGGTGGCAATCTTAGCCACGGAGACTTGAAGGATGAGTTTCATCTGCTCTAATTTTTAGAGGCTGGGAAAAGATATTTGGGTATGGTGTGCTTATGAAAGATTCTCAGACATCACAGAACTCAATCCCCACCACCAATATTGTGGACCAGTTGTTCTTCAGCTGCCTCACTCATTTCTTATCATCATAGAAGAGGTTAGATCAGAGCTTACCACCCCAAACATGAAGGAACTCACTAACTCCTGGGACACACCATTCCAACTTTGGGGAGCTCTAACTATGAGAAACTCCTTGATGGTGTTTAACTGAAATCTGATGCCTTACAATTTCAAACAGCTGTTAATGTTTCTGTTCTCCAGTGCAATAAAGAACATTGCTAATCCCTCTTGTATGTAACATCCCTCTTCAGCTATTGAAGACAGTCATCGTGTCCCCTTCTCAAGACTTTTTCCATGCCTGGCATCTCCTTATTTCTTTAATCATTCTTCAAATTAAATGTTATGCTATTATTCTGTTGAAATATAAAATTTTAAAAACACATGTCCAAATCTAAATTACCAAAATTATAATAATCTGACCTTCATAATTTCTACAATAATATTGTATTTTAACTTTGTAAAAATAAAAGCTTTAATTTTAATTTTTTTGTCTCCTTATCTACCACAAATGAAATCCAGGGACAGTCCCATATCTAATACACACACCTGCAAAAGCTAATACCTTGCCAGAAAACTATTCATTCTAATAATATGAGCATGCAACAAAGTTATTACCACATAGATGATGGTCATCATATATTCAAACTACTGTGAATACTTGCAGCCCAATTTAAAGACACAAATGGCACATCAGCACTTATACTCATTCTCAGGAAACGTATAGCATTTACTTTAAATGTCCACATACTAAATTACATGGGTGATTTTCTCCTAGGCTAATTCCATATGTGGACAGTGGAATCCTGTCTATTGTGTTTAAGTCATTTTTTTCTTTAACTTCAACTGACATAAAACAGGTATCTGTGTTCTAATACACTTAACTCAGAAAAATGCATTTCTCAAACTGGCTAATACTTAATTGTGGCAAAGTTACTGTGACACTATTCATATTTCTATTATTTTAAAATGCTTATGGAAAAATTATTATAATGTGTAACAGTAATATTCAAAGTATTTAGTGACTATAATACTGAAGGCAAATTAGAATGGATCATAGCATATGCCAGAAAAGAGATCTGAAGGTCCATTATTGGGCCAAGTATTAACTCTTTACTTGTTTGATTGGGGTAAGTCAGAGAAAGGGGTTCCAGGGAAGGTATCAGGGAAACTCAATTAGGTAAAATGGTATTTCAATATTTTAAAAATCAGCAAAATTGTAAGAAATATACTACTTGAATATTAATCCTGGTATGGATTATACTTTGTTCATCATATCCTACACAAGAGTTTATGAAAATTTGAAAATGCCAAAAAGAGCATCCGTATTTTTAGTAGAAAGAAAAAATGAAGAGTAAAGTTTTTTTTTTCTTCACGTATTTGAGTAGAAAAGCATTGGAAAACATTTGACCTTGACTAGGTATAAAATCAAAGATGTCTTCAACTTTAAAGCAGCACATGTACAATTACTGAAAGCCTTAATCAACAGAGAAGCTATCTGAAAAAAATTATCCTTGAAATAACCACTGGAAATATGATGAGATGAACAATTCATGAATGAGAATTATTCTCTACAGCGAACTTGATTATGGAGAATATAGTCTGAAGTCATGACAAAACCTTAACAGATACATAAATAAAAATGCTACTCTGAATACTCTACAGTTCATTGTGCTACAAAAGCCTGCTAGGAATGCATCGTGACATTCCCCAATATAGATAAATTGTACCAATTCCTGGTTTTCTCTAGAACCACATTTCCATAAATGTTACACATCTGGTGAACATTTTCTCATACAAGTTTAACCTCATTAATTTCACTAAAGTTTACTCTGTTGGACAACATTTTTTCACAAAGACCAAGGTCTGGAGTTTTGTTTGTTTTGTTTTAAGCCACTTCCTGATTATTATAGTGGATTTTATTCTGCTGGCTCACCTAGCAGATGAATGACTAGTTTCAGAATATGAGATTCTACCAGATTCAAATCACAAAATTATCATAAAATAATGGGATTTCTGACTGACTCACAAGTAGTAAAAATCTTGAATACCAAAAGTCCACTATATATGTCCTTGAAACAAAGATATTTTTGATATTTTGACATACAGGTATTTTATTTTCTGCAGATCTGGAACAACTGAAATGTTTTTGGTTTTTCTTTTTTTTCTCATTAATAAATCTGCCTTCACAGAGCTCTTCCCGCCAGTAAGAAATATGTTACTTACAGAAATTTATTTTTATATAGCCTATAAATATTGAGTGAAAGCTGTTAAACTGTGGGAGACAAACTTCATCTGTACCTCTCAAAGAGTGACTGAGTCAGTTTGTAGGAGTGAAATAGCATGTATCAGATCTAAATTTGCCAAACAAAATTAGCTGCATGCCATTCTATTTGTCTTATCTTTTTCTCTGGCTCATGGTGTGCTAATTCTGGCCACAAGCAATACAGTAAGCACAGAAAAAAATACTGAATACCCCTTTCGCCAACAGTTGTATAAAATGTTTTGTCTATTTTAATTTATCTTGAAGCTTTTTATACTTTAAATTTTCAACCTGCATTTAGAAGAAAGAAAAGGGCCACTAAAGAATTGTATCTGAATACCAATCACTTCAATTTCCATTAATTCCAAGTACATTTTTAAAGGTTTCAATATATCACCAGGGACAATGGGCTGCTAAATTTGACGTTAACAACTGGGAAATATTATTAACTGTTTAGTTGATATTTTTTAAAACTGTAACTTGAAATACTAATCCTTTTGTTTCTTAAATGTGTTAACATATTAGTTAAAAACATTACCAAAGATCTACACTCTCTTTTAATTTTAACTGAGATGCATTGTTTCATTCATGGCTAATAATGGTATCTATTGTAGTTTAAAATGGCCATATTTAACTTAGCCTATGCATAAAAGTCAAAGGTTGACTTTTATCCGTGCTAAATAACAAATGATTAAAAATCCAGTGAGTATAGCGAGCTATATTTCAAGGGGTAGGACTTTAATAATATAGCTCTTTTTTTATCCAAACTAGCAAGGTTCATTTAGATTACATCTAACATTATAAACCACAATACTGTGTAAGAGACCGTATTAAATATACCATTTAAAAACATGATGTCAAGAAAATATATACCTGGATTATGCACACTCATATTTAGAGAGAAAGTATTCTGAAAATTATCTTTATACAGTACATTATTTCATCCAAAGATATACGCAGGTAGTCTACAGTGTGATTTTACACTACATAATATTAGGTTGGTGCAAAAGAAATTGTGGTTTTTGCCACTATTTTTGCACTAACCTAATAATTTTCTTCTCAAAGCAACGCATTATTCCTCATTAATAATGGACACTAACTACATGCACTAGAAAGAAATCCAAAAAATTGTACAATGACACCCAAAATTCACAGTTAATAGAAGAGCAATATTACTTCCTAAAATGTATGCTTTTCAAAGATAGGCAAATTTACCACAAAGTTTCTAAAACGGCTTCAGCTTCAGAACCCCTCTTTGTACTGGTGCTTCCCAAGACCCTGTACTTTATTTGTATTTCTATTTCAATATTGTTTTTAAAGATGTTCTATATTGTATAAATGCAGATCTCCAAATCTTGCATATGCCTCTAATTCAAAGTTTTCTCCAGACAAAGCTTACATGATCATTTCCTTAACATATACAGTGCGAAAAAAGAAATACAGAGAACACAATGGAGGAGGGAAACTACAGAGTAACAAAAGTAGGAATCCTTAACTGATAGATTTATTAGCAAGTTTCTTCATGTGGCTATAGGGAAAGCAAAAAGAGCTGATGATCTGAAGGCAGAAAGATGTGGCATGCTAAACATCTCTTTCTTGCACAGTGGGCAGGTAGAGCGGAGGAACCATGCCTTTCAGAAGCATAACTAGCCTCTGTCGCTGTGAGAAAGGGATTCAAGAGGCTGAGAAGCAGAAGGCAGAGCCAGTTGGCTCTCAGGACAGGGCAGACATGTAACTAGACTAGACTAGTGTACCAGTTAGGCTTCACACTTGCATACTACTTTATATCTCTAGTCCCTCATCTACAAAATAGGAGCAATAAACCCTGACACAAACTTTCTTCTCATGGATTCTTAAAGTAAAAAAAGGACAGGAAAATTATAAAAGAATTTCAGACAAAGTTTCTAATATCCCCATTCCCAATTTCCTCATTAATAGATTACAAGGCAGACTGTTAGTTACCTTAACTCTTTTAGGAAAATATAAATTAAGGTACAATTAGTGCACCCTAGTGGTCTAGAAAGGTTGACAGTTCCTTAGAATCTGGTAACCCAAGAATAAATGTCTAGAAAAGCATTTGCCCTGGTAGACTCTGACTCTATAAACAATATAATTATTTCACCCATTTTCAGAATGCAGAGGGAATCATCTAAAAGAGCAACTAGGAGAATCCCATCACCTCTCAGTTCAGTTATACTGCAAGTGCTTCCTTTATAGGCTCCTTTTAAAATGGTAAGCATATGTCTAGCTGTCTATTTTAAGATACTGAGAAATCTTAGTTATAACAAAGTTGTATTATCACATATATTTAGGAATAGAAAATGCCAGATTTTATCTATCTGGAACTCTTTTTCATTAAGTACTTATTAACATTTCTCTGGAGGCAAGCATTCCTCCCAAGAGTCTGCAAAACCACTTAATAACATATTTTTATATTGTGTGTTATTGGCCTCATCTATACTTCTTTAAAAGAAAGAAAAAGCTAGCACCTTGAGCTTCTTATATTTCCTCTTCAGTTGCTAACATGACCCTGAAATACACTGGTGGATCAGTACATGTTTATTGCTTAAATTAATTAAATTTTTAAATGGCAGATAAGGAATAGCAAAATAACAGCTATTAACATTAAAATACTGAACTATAAAATATTTACATGTTTAAAAATGGTAATCACATTTATTTAACTTCCCAAATATAAAACAACAGAAATTGTACCATGTTATAGGTAAACTCTAAAAATGGGAGTGGCAATGAACGATAGAGTCATAGAAACACTCTCCACTTGAAGAAATACCCTAGGAAGCTCAAGAAAGCAACTAAAGAAATTTGTAGGGTAAACATGCCCAGTATCTATTATTAAGAATTCTATAATTACGTTATTAGAAGAGCTTACTTTGTGCACTATATGGTTTAATTACAAATAATAACCATCCATGAATGAGCTTAAAATTATTCCTACAAATATATGCTATTCATTCATGTGAAAAAATATTTTTAAAGAGCTTATATGTATGTGGCACCACATTAGTCTCTGCAGGGGATAAAAAACTTTGGTACTTAAAAAGTTAAAACTATTAGTTGGTTTGATTAAATGCCAGATAAGTGATATTGATAAGGATTACTGCCTAAGGTAATCAGTGAAAGAAGATCTAACAAAGAGGTAAAATTTAAAGTAAAACTTAAAATATTCAAAAGTTTGGTCAGGCAGAAGCACCAAGTAAGCCATAAATTCCAGGAAAAGGGATCAGCAAAAGTAAGGACAATAAACAAGGCACAGTCATGAAATACTGACTAGGTCTGTCTGGTTTTTAGACAGAATGCATGTTAACAGACTCTATAATGGATTTAAAAGAAAATTGAAGACAGTTTCAGCAGGCTTTGAACATTACAAGAGGGATCCATGAAAAGTTTCAGAATAAAAACTAAGAATATTAGAAATGGTAATCTGACAGTGACTGGAAGGAGATTTTAGAGGTATAAGGACATGGAAGAAGGAAACTCACAAAAAGGATCTTGCAATAGCCCTGCCTAAGGTTTTTAAAGAACAGATGATGCTTATAAAAATCTTGGGGAGTAGATTTTTAACATGCCTATGCAGTCAACTTTCCTTTAAAACAAACTTATTTAACTGCTCTGTTCTAGGCAAAATGACCATACAAAAGAAATTCCTGAAAATGAAAGTATGTATATAAAATATTATTCTATTGTATTTTTATTTGGTTTTCATAGGTCCCTAAAGAAACTCATATTATCTCATTCTTTATGCCTACAGAGGATAGGAAATAACAACAAATATTTTAGTAAGAGTTTTCCTAGAGCAAAATAGTCACTGCCATCCATGATCTCCATTAGGCACCCCCTTGATGGTGATGGGGACCCATCCTGAAATAGAAGATTGTGCCTCTTATTGCTCAAGTCACAGCTATACTTGATATAATCACAGAGCCTGGAAAATCTGTTGTAAATTTTTTTCAGTCCTAACTAGCCATGAGATAACTCCAGCAGAGGAGAGAAAACAAGCACATGCATTTTTCGAAAGCAGGTTTACGATCCCCACTTGTATCCAAAAGCTTAACACTTGGATATCCACCTATACTAGATGCACATGGGACCAGGCGTAAGTAAAGATCAGCAGAGCAGTAAAGATTTAGCAGGTGAAACTGATTGTTTACATGTCTAATCTTTTTGGAAAATAAAAGTGTTTATTGTACCATTCATTTTCTTCTCTTTTAACACATTTAAATTACGTTCCAAATGAAATATACGATAAATCTTCATTCAGTCTTGAGTCTCTTTAGTTTAACTCCCAGGACTCAGAAACTGCATCTTGCATATTCCACTTGGTGTTTAGTACACTTCAATAACCCCTACAATATCAGAAATAATGTGATTAATAGTAATGATCCTGAGCTACTTCTCATGAGAGACCTTTAATGATATTGTACAGAAAGTTTCATGGTATTTATGTTAATCTTTTACGGGGGTCCAATTTCTAACAGGAAGTAACTCTTCCTGCCAAAACAAGTTTCAAATCTCCCTGCTGTCACCTGGACTCATGAGAATGCTCATCATGCCCAAGAACGCTCAGACACATGAGGGAACTCAGCTACAACCAGAGAGCATTAAGGTTAGATAAAATATGTTGAGTCACAAGGCCCAGAGGTAGCATCTTACAGAAGCCAACTAGAGGGAGACAAAGCTGCTATAGAAATAAATTTATAGTCAGTACTTAAAGCTTTGCTTATACACTTCCTCAAAGAATAGAACTATGTCTTAGTTAGGGCTGTGATGAAATAAGAGGGCCCAACAAAGACGGTAGAAATGATAATTTTAGGTCCAAGGATGGGCCTAGATGAATCTGAAGTACTTCCACAGATTTCCTGGTTAAAGGTCTCCACCAACTAATTGGTGATGAAGAACCCACTGTTTATCCTTTACAATCCATTTTATTAAAGCATTCATAGTACTTGCTTTCAAAATGGAAAAAATAATCATTTTCTGCTTATCGGGCATCTTCATAAAGTCCCAGGTTAAAAAAAAAGAAAAGAAACTCTTAAAGTGCTACTATACACAGATAGTACTGTGGACTCCTGTATAACTTTTAGGGAATTCAAAATTCTGTGTCTCCACAGGCCTAATCAGGTAAACAAATCCTCTTATAGAACTACGTCTTTAAAAAGATGCTTTATTTCTTTACTCCTCGGTGCCATAACTTATCAATGCAACCAGTGATTAATCTCTAAATACAAATGAAAGATGATGAGGAGGATCCTATGGTCTTTCTTTTAGAAAGAACTACACAATATGATAATTAGGAGTGTGTATCAATCCATTTGTCTTCATTTCAGTTTGTCAGTTCTCTTCAATGCAACATAAGCTTTTATTTGTTTTCGTTGTTTATGTCTCAGTGGTTTTTCAAATATTTCTATGTATGCTACAGAAAATGATACTGGTGTCACGAGTTGCCACTAATTTATATTATCTAACTTCCCTGTGCTCTCAGTTTCCTCACTTAAGAAATAAGATGACTGGACTACATCAGTGGTTTCTAGTGCTAGACTTCTATGACACCAGTGCAGGAGAGTAGAGTCAACAGTGGAAGCAAAGTGAGGGAATGTCAAAGGGAGAGGCTGCAAAGCTGGCTTCTCCCTGCAGCTTAACTACACAGCTCTCTATTTAACTCTTTCAGTTTTAGAAACTAGGGTTATGCCTATGACCTTACTTGGGGTGGAGGGGGAAGAGGTTCATTTACAAAAACAATTAAAAACCAATGAATTTTTTTCTAAAAAGTCTAAACTTTCCATGTCAAATTAATTGAATTATTAAAAGCATTCAAGATGTTAATAGCTTAGGCATGACCTTTAGCTACACTAATAAAGGTAAGGAGACTGATACAGAAGCAAGTAGTCTAATCCAAGATCACATAACAAATGATTGTATGACCAGAACCCAAACCTCCTAACTTTTATTTTAGTGCTTTATTCACTAGAATCACACAATAGCAGGGCTGCTGCTGTACTACCCACAGCTAAGGCATGCACTATTCCTATTAAAGTCTATGTGGCTGCTGCCCTCTGGAGTTGTGCAAAGGCCTGAAGAACAATTCAAATTGAAAATAACTCTAAAGTAACTATTACATGCTATATAACTCCTTTAGAATTAGTTACAAAACATCCACATATTTCAACTCCATATTGTAAAAGGACACAGCTTTCCTCTCTTGAAAAGTTTGTACCATTACAAAGCACTAGTTTAAGTATCAGATGTGAACACAAGGAAGTGACCTTAAAGCTTGATTGCAGCATTGGAAAATATGGCAATTTATTTAATAAACATTTCAGAATCACCAACAAATCAGAAAAAAAAAAAGCAGACCACAGAACAATTCTGAAAATAATATTTTAGGGAAATTACCCTCAAGTACCTTTGAGTTAACCTTTATGCCTTTGAGTTAATAACCTCTTTACTTCATTAGACAGGTACTGTTCTGACAGAGACAGTTTGCTAGAAAGTTTGCATTATGTTTCTTAATATAGGTATACACATTTTAGATTACATGTGCAATTTAAATTACATCTATTAAAATAATTTTCTGGAATGTATCTCAATATTAAAGACTTTAAAGTCATTTTCAGAAAACTGCACAGTAGAGAAATAGTACATGACATGCACTTCTCTCCCAGGCAGATAAGCTAAGCCACAAAGAGATGGAGTGAGCTGCTCAAGTATTAAAAAACTCAAGGAACTGTCCCTAGAAGGTAAAAATCCTGTTTTAAACCATGTGACTATGTTCCATGTCCCATTTAACCACAAAATTAAAGTCTCCCTCAAATTATGTTGAGGACATGCAGTTACAGGAAACATTGACCTATAATCGTTTTATTTAAAAAAATTAAGTGATTATTTTTCATTATAAACTGAAAATTCCAGTCAATAGCTGTATTAGCAATCATAAAAAGTAACATTTTTAACTCTGCCCAATATTTATAATACTTCAGAAAATGAATATTAGATAAGACATGCAATTTGGTTCCATATGGTGAAATGTAACATAATAGAGCATCTCTGAAATGATATAACCTGGAGAAATGTTGTTAATATGATTAAATTCTACCCTGCATAGCATACTCAGTAGATGACTATAAAAGATAACAGTGGAATATGCTTGATGATTAATTTCTGTAGAACAGCTGTAGGCTTGAACCTGTAAAAACTAATTTAAGTATAAATATTAGCATCTCTACAAAGCAGTATCTCTTAAAATGGGTAAAATTAAACTGAGCAAGTACCAACAAGTTTGCAGGTATCAGAAGATCCTTTTCAATCATTTGTTTCATTTATGTTTTAGGCACTTACAAACGATACATGGATATCCAACAATAGCAGAACACTCTAATGTAAAGCCGAAACTTACGAGTATTTTTAAGAATCTGTTAACTTTTCCTAATAACCAGCTTGATATAATACAAAAACAATACCACTTTAAAGCATTGCAATGTTTAAGCCATCCTAATTCAATTTATTGTCTAAAATATGCACTGTACATAGCCATTAATCTCAAGGTAGCTCTAATCACCAAGCTTCAGAGAGTACTTAGAGCACAATTCATTGCCTCACTAGCATTTTTTAAATGGCAATGGTCCACCTTCCTTTCTTGGTTAAGAGGGGAAAAGAAAGAAAAAGGGTAAGAGGGACTTCTCTGTGGAAAGGTTTGGCCTTGGAGTCAAGGCTTTTAAGATGTGCCAGTGATCTTGGATCGATGCCTTTTTATTTTCTTTCAGGAATAAATCTGAGCAATGGAATGGCTTGCGATTGTCTGGCCAACCAGCCATATCAGATTTATCAGAAAGAATGAAAACTGGCTCAGAGGACTCCTGCAGTGGCTGAGTGGCAGGTTGCTGGGAAAGACACACACAAAAACAATATTCTTAGTGGTGGAAAGGAAAATATATATTAACATGTGTAAACTCAATAAATACTAAGATGTAAAGAAAGAATCTATAGTAACAGAAAGGGTGAATGCATCAGACAGATGATAAATAGTACTTCTATTTTAAAACCAAAAGGATGAAACCTCATGAATACAAAATATTCGAATCCACTTTGAGGAAGAAATATAATTTTCCATCAAATAAATGCAAATTGTAAAAATCAGCCAATGCAAACTTACTGTGTTCAGGTTAGAATAAAAAATGCATAAATCGTCCACAAAGTTCATGCTCTGGTAAATATTCTAATGTAATTTCTTAATTAAGACAAATTTCTAGTGACTAAATGAAAAAATATATATAAAGCAGTAAGTGCCTTGATTTTCAACAAAATTTCACTTTCTATGCATGCATAAAATAAAGGCAGTTGAGTTTAAGAGCGTGCACACACACACACACACACACACACAAAGAATACTGATATAACCAGAGTCATTTCATCACAACGGTACATATACTATTTCCAAGCGATTTGCAGTTATACTAATAGATATTAATTTATTTAAACATATTGTGAAGAAAAAAATAACACCTTCTAAAAAGACCCCTTATATATGTGAGAATTTCAAATGAAAAACAGTGTACCCATAGATGTGCTTACCGTAAACACTTGTAAGAAATTGATGCTTTTTTGAAAATATATTTAACACCTTTTTCACCACCTAAGTTTTAGTAACATTTTTCTTCTCAAATGAAAAATACCCCATGATTTTGGAGATATAATGATGTATCTTAATTATGTAAGAAAGCTATATGTACTTTTAGAGAATGAAAAGCAAGACTGAGTTACCTGCAAAAAAGAAATGGGAACTGAACTTGTTCGTCATTTATCTCCTAAGGTATATAAGAGTACCACCTCAATACTACTGTATATTTTCTTCAATACAAAGGTAACATTGATAATTTTCCATTATACAAGGAAGACATAAATTTTAGAATGATTCCTTTGGTTAGCAAAGGCTTTATAATTGCCATATAAAGGGATTTTGGCTATAATATATCTAGATATATCTAAATAAAATGTATCATTGAAAATGAGACAAAGTCCTTCAAAATTTCTAAAAAGCATCTTCTCTAAAGCTGAATTTTCTTCCAAGCAAAAGAAATTTTTAAAAAACAGGTCCTCTTCTGTTATAATTATTTTAAGACATATCTAAAAGATCTATACAACAGCATCCCCCGCCCTATATTTTTATTCTGTTCACATAGAGCAGTAAATAAGGTGCATTCCTTCTGCTTCTTAAGAAATTAGCATTTCAAAAATATGCCACTTTCCCCTGAACTCCAAGCGTGTCTAATAATGCGAGAAGCAGATTGTCTTCCCTCGTTTCCTTAATTTGTTTCATCTAAAAGCAATTCACTCAACATCTTGTCGCCCTCTGGCAGCTTAGTTTACTTATCCGCACTTAATTTCTCATTTGGACCAAAACAAACTCCTCCAAACTGCTACTGACTGCTAACCGCGAGAGGGGAGACGCGCAATATGCATTTACTTGGGAACACACAGCCACACACATACATAGCCACAAACACAGAGAGCCTCACTCACACCCCAGACAGTAACTTGTTTTTATAATAGCACTACATTAAAACCAGCTGAACTTACCCTGCCAGGTGCGGCAGGGTGGGGATGGGGGCGGATGAAAAAAGAAGTCTCCCGGGGCATTTACAGTTTCCAATGGATCACCTTAGTATGCGTGTTGCAATTATACCAGGGATGCACCCGAGAGCTTTTCTTTGTGCGGCCCTTTCATCTGGATCACTTTGTGTTTTGAACAAGTGACGCTCGCCTTTGTGCCCCCAGAATTTCAAGTACAGAGTCACACACGGAACAACAATGGCACGCTAATCCTCGCGCTCTAAATGGGCTCACTTGTGGGTCTGACAATTCGCCCAGGGAAATGAGAAGAGACGAGCGAGGGCGCGAGCTGGTGTCGCCTGAGCCGAGGAAGAGGACAGCTGCAGAACTAATTTGGATTACATTCCTCGCAGAAATTCTGAAAAGGGCTTTTCGGCATAGCTCAACCCGGAGCCGCACAGTTAATACCAAATTGCTGCGGACTGGGAGCAGGGTCCCCCAGTGGCAGAGGCTGAACCAGACAGCCCCCAGTAGGTCGCCTCGTAGAAATTCCTCTCGACTAAGCCTGCATGTCCGTCGCCACTGCCTTTGAATGGGTCAATGTGCATAATCAAGCCATTGAGGGAAAATATGAAGGGCCTCGAAGTGGGGAGGGAGATAAAAAGAGATGTATCTAAGAGGCCGCTTGGAATGTCAAGTCCGTGTTGGTGTGATTCCGGAGGTAGCTGGAGCGCGGGACCTGGTATGCATGAAGAATTTTGGAGGAATTGGGAGGGTGCAAATGGCCAGCACAAACGCCGCACATGTGCCATTCGAAGGTCATTTTGAAAGGCTCTATGATTGTAACTTGCTATTTACCAGGCAAAGGAGGAGGAGGCGGCGGCTAAGGCGGGGGCGGAGCGGGGAAACTACAGTCCGCTGTTTTCTTGGTGCGGTCCCTCCGGGGGCCTAAAGCTCTCCCTATCGCCACTCCCGGGGGCTTTATCACCTCAAGCTACCTCCCACGCTCCAGTCACCAGCCCCGGATGGTTTCGGAAATCTACCTGGCTCTCCAAATGCCACCCCTTGGCCGCGTCAGACACCAATCCTCCTCAGACCTCTCCTGTCCCACTTTCATCCCCAGGAAACTCAAATGTCAGAAACTTTGAACTCCCTTGCACTGCAGGTGCTGTCATTAGTTCTGCACGCCGTGGTGCGCCAGCCCCTCCGCACTGCCTTTCGGGGTCAACGAGCCCTTTGCCTGCCCAGGTACCTGGGGCTCGAGCTCTCCAGCAAGCAGTGGCCGCGCACCCAGCACCAGCACCACCGCCACCGCCACCGCCACCACCGCCGCCGCCGCCCACGCCTGGGGTGGATCCGGTGACCCGCAGGCTCGGCAGCACCGCCGGGCAGTAAACAGACAAGTTTGAAGGACTCCGGCCAATAGCAAGTTGAACTACAGGAAGAACTCTTCCCGGAGCCAAACACGGCAACCGACGGGAAGGCCGGGCTTCTGGCTCGAGTGTGCCAACCCTTTTTTTTTCTTTTTTCTTTTTCTTTTCTTTCTTTTTTTTTTTTTAAAGGTCAGGCAGGCGAGCAAGCGCCCCTGAAGTCACTGGGGCAAGGGCTCCGGGAAGCCGGCCGAAGAGGCCCGGCGCTCCGGGCTGCGGGCCCCGGGCCGAGGCGCGCCAGCCCGCTGCACTCCGGCCGCCCGGGCTGGGCGTTAGTCGCGTCTGACCCCACAAGGCTCGGGCGACTGGGGGCGCAGGGGCCGCCGGCAGCACACACAGGTGCGCGGCCCGGCTCTCGGAGCGCCACTCTCCACCGCCCTTCAGGCTGGGTTCGGGAGAGGCCCAGCCAGCACCGCCCTGGGACCGCAGCCCTCCCGCGGCCCCAGCGGAGCGGCTTGTTCCCTCAAGGGCCCAGAGTGGGACCGGAGAGTCTTCTCTGACTGGAAATTTGCGTCTCCCATGTCCCGAACAACAGGCGCCACCAGAAGGGGTCCCGCTTAGGCGCCCACACAAAACGCTCGGGAGAGGAACGTAGGGGGTTACCGAGAGAAAAAAAAAAAGGGACAGGGGCTTAGAGTGATTTTTTACAGTAAACAAAGCTCACGCACACACACAGGGTAAGTTTCGAGTGGAAAGAGGGGCGACCGAGAGCCCCGGGAAGAGGCCGCGGTCAAGCGGTCGCTCCACGCCTCCCGGGATGGGTGAAGAGGGCAGGGGAGCCACTCGAGGCAGCCCCGCCGTCGGCGGCAGGTTTGGCAACCGGAGCGCCAGAAGGAACCCACCTGACTGAGAAGCGCTGGGCTGGACGGTCCCCGCCACCACGAGAAGGCTCACCCAGACCCAAAGTCCTGTCGCCAGCTTCATTTTTTGGAAGTCTCAGATCCCGTGCTGACAGTTACATGTCCAAATGGCATATCCCCCTTTCGGGCAGGCGGAGGAGATCCCACAGCTGGGCGCGCGTGGGGGCGCGAGGGGGGCGGGCTCGGCGCGCGCGGTGTAGCGACTCCCAGGGCGGGCGACCGAGTCCGCACCCGCAGGTCCAGGGCCCGGGCCCGAGGAGGGGGCGAGTGTGAGCGCGTGTGGGAGTGGGCTCGGTGTGTGCGCGTGGCGCTCCGGGCCGGACTGTGCAGCTATTTCCCCGCGTGAGCCTTCGCTTGCTCGCTCCCTCCTCACTTTCTCTCTCTCTCACTGGTTGGTCAACAATAAAAAAGGAAGGAGGGGAGAAAGGTTTCCAAAAAAAGTTGATTGCAAAGAGGCGGTAGGTTTCCGGCCTCTCCCCGCAGCAGGGCTATGTTGGGCTCCTTCTTCAGTTTCCTTGCACCTCCAGTCCAAATCGGGAGGGGAGCGGGGCGGGGGGAGCTTCTCGCTTCTCCCCGGATCCTGTCCTTCTTTTTCCTGTCAGCTTTCCTCACACTTGTCCGGCGGCTGCAGTAATTAAAGCTCCGAGCGTCATTTCCAACGCTCCGCGGTCTCCAGCTGCAGCCCCACAGAGAAATTAATAAGACTCCAGAAAAAAATTTTAAAAAGGTGGGGGGCGGTGGGAATAAAACAACCCTCCACGCAACCAGGCAGGCTCTGCTCAGCCGCGCAAACCCCGCCCATGCTCTGACCCAACTAGCCACGCCCTCCGCCCCCCCCCCCCCCCCGCAAAGGGAAATCTTATTGGCTCAGCCACTCCCCAAAATCCTAAGGCCTACGGAGTTGGGAAAACACCTGTCAGGGAGAGGGAGCCGCGTGGTGGGGGCAGGGGAAGCTGGATTTAAAGGGCTCACCCGAAGCCACGCACTGAAGCACTCCTCTTCCCGCCCTGGCAGAGGCCGGGGACAGCTGGCCTGCGAAGTGAACAGACCATCGGAGGGGCGCTTATGGAAATTTTTTTTTTTTTTTAAACAAGAAAGTCAGCATTTTTTTGATTGCCCCACGGTGCTCCTCTACAGATAGGACTTTCCCTAGAAATAAAGGGAAACTCAGTGTTGCTTTCAGCAAAAATCTTCCTCCTGCAGCACTCTACCACTCATGGTCCACAATTAGAAAGTACTTTAAAAGTGTGATCAGTAAGTAACTGGTAGCCCCTGCGGATTAGGTAGTGGTGGGGGTATAATCACCGCCCTGGCTCCGGCCCCAGTTATGCCATCTCTCCGGTTCTTCCCACATTTCCAAACTGACCAACATTGAGCCAAACTAAAATTTCACATTTATAAAGCCACATCCTTTGATTTTTAGATTTTGTGGCTTTTTCACCTTTGGAGTTCATTCTTATTAAGCAGATTCTTGTCCAAAGCCACTGATTTGGTCCTAAAGGGCTAGAAATTGTCTCAAGCCTGAGAGAATTTAAGGAGGCCACATCAGAACATCATTAACCTTAAATGATTCTGTTTATTCTATAGTAGACCTAGCTTTAGGCCTCTTCCTTATCCTCACTCTGCATTCAGGCTCCCCAATCCTGAGGCCATTGCTAGTTATGACAGTCTCTGACCTTTTCTGAATCTAAAATATTCTGGGACTGGGTCATATCAATGTACATATCCCTTGCCTTTTACAGCTCTGAAACTGCACCCTGGCAAGGGACAGAATCTCCTGAGGGTAGTAGGTTATTGGTTTGCTATTTGTACAGGCATTCTATGTATGAATTACTTTCCTTTTTTGGTTTTTCTAGAAGCAGCAAATGTATAAATAAAAAGTATCAGGGGAGCTTAAAAATCAAACCACCCTGCTTTTCATTAGAGACCTTGATCTCTGTTTCCCACTCTCTTATCTATAGCCCCATCCCTCAAGAATTTCCATGGAGCTGAGAACAGATAGGAAATACAGATGCCTGAAGCCTGAAACTTTCCCTTTCTTAGACCCACAGCAAATAACAGGCTCCATGAAGACGCCAAACAAGCTGAGCATGCGGTTTTACCAGAAGCAGCCTAGGGCAGGGAGGAACTAAGCCTAGAGCACACGATGGTAACTTGACCAAAATGGTACTGATTGCAGCCGAACTGTGCACACTGCTCTTTGAGATTATCTTTGTTTTATTTTCTTTCTGTCTTTTTATTACCATTTCTCTCTGTTTTCTCCTCTTTCCTTCAATCTCTTCTCATTCCCTTTTCTTTAAATCCTTTTGAAATTCTCAGGCACCTCTCTCCCATAAAAGCTACTTCTTTTCAAAACTTACTTTCTGTCCCTAGGATGACAATTTAAATGAGAAAACCAAACATCTTGCTTTTGGAAAAGTTTAAGTCTCTGTGAGAAAAAAAAAAAAAAAAAAAAAAAAGCCTGGTTTCTGATGCCAGTTATGTTGCACGAAGTGAATAAATAGGCCAGGTGTGGCGGCTTATGCTTGTAATTCCAGCATTTTGGGAGGCTGAAGTAGGAGGATCCCTTGAGGCCAGGGATCTGGCCTTCTCCAACTTGGACAAAGTGGTGAGACCTCATCTCTACCAATTTCTTTTTTTAATTAGTTGGGCATGGTGGTGCATACCTATTGTCTTAGCTATTGGGAGGCTGAGGTGCCATAGGATTGCTCGAGCCCAGCAGTTAGTGGTTACAGTGAGCTATGATCATGCCACTGCATTTCAACCTGGGAGACAGAGCAAGACCCTATGTCTAAAAAAAAGACAAAGTGAAGAAATTAATTGTGTATTTTAGCTTAAGTTGTGGGGCAGAAACTTAATGGTCTGTATACTTTGGGCTTTTTTCTAGTTGTATCAATGATGATAGTTTTTGTTCCCCTGTCAATTTCATAGATTTTCTATGACAGTGTATCTCCTATATGCCTGGTTCTCACCCATAGCTTCTAGAATAATTCTTGGCAAAGGAGGATTGTTTCATTAATATTCATTGGTTTCAAAAAAAAACTTAGTATATATTTTGAGGCTATTAAACAGCCCATACAAGGTATTCACTTATTAAATTACCCAAAATACCCACAGTTTCCTTCTAATTTTGTTTATTCTGCTTTGATCCTCAATTTACTGGTTCTAACATTGAAAGAGCAATTTTAGATATCTGGCCAAAGATGTATATCTGAACAGCAGCCTTTAAAGTGAATTGACATCAAACCTTTAACCAAGAAAAGCATGATATATTTGATGGTGCCTTGTCTACTCAATCATATTCTAGCTCAGATAATTTGAAATGAATACACAAAGGTAGTACTCTGTATGGTCAAGCTAGAGGATAAGAAGGAAGCCATGAGCTAGAGTCAAGAATCAGTTATTTTTATGTTTACCCTCATTTGCTTCCCATCTCATCTAAGTCATTACAAGAAACAAACACCAGAGTAGGGAGGGAATACTGATATAGAAAGGACAGGATACTTGGATTGTTAGAGGCCAAGATGGATCTATGTATTTCTTTACTTTTTCTTATTTCTTGATAATAAATCCCTATTAGAGGATCTAATTAGAATGGGTTGCTGTCACTTGCAACCTGGATAAAAATTATCTGGGAAACTCAAAGTGTTACTTAGCAAGCCATAGATGAATACCTGGAATCTTCTGCTGAGTGTCCCTTTTCTAGAAACAGCCTTTTCCTAAGTTCTACATGTCTAACTTCGATCTACCTCCATGCTACAACAACCCCTACTCCCTGGCTCTAAGATAGACAATTTAAAACACCAAGTTGAACCAAGTAAAATGCCTTGGTTCCTGTGAATTGGATAGGACTTCCACTGAGTCCTTTATCTAGCATTTCTGTGAATGAAATAAAGAGTTTATATACAGTCTTTCACAGGTAGCTTTTGAAATCTAAAACTCCACAGCTACATTCTGTTTCCTTCTACGTAGAAATGCCAAGGCAGTGGTGAGAATGAAGCTACTGTTTGAAAAAATAAAAAATCTCAGATTGATCTGGAGAATATTCAAGCTCTTCCTGTGGCTTAGTTGTTCACTTCCCCTTTTTTCTTAAGCTACTTCAATTTTCATTTTTGTTACCTGAAACCAGAACAGTGTGAAATGGGAATAGAAATTCTCCAACTTAAGAGAGATCATATAGGTCATTATGCCCTTGAGAAAGATATCTTGCTATGGCCCATATTCTTTTGTTTTCCTTCCAGATCTCTCACACTTTCCTTTGGTTGAAGCTGTAACCCCAATATAGAGATGCCTTTGTCATGTGATCCTCTTTCATATCCCCTTCTCCACTTCATTTCTCCCATTATTAATAGAATTCAAGGAGAGTCTTGACACAATGAGTGACAGAATGCTGCTGTTTGGAGAAAGGAACACATTAAACTTAGAATTTAGTGTAAAATTATTATAGATCCCTGACTTTGTCCCAGAGTCTTAATAGTTCACTCCAATCTTCAGCTTGTTTCTAAGACTTCCCTAAAGGTCATATTAGAGCTTGCTACCATAAATATTTGGCCATTGGCCATAAATATAAATTTGGGACAAATGTCAAGAAAAGAAAACAAGAGTATTACAAATCAATTATCTTCTCAGCATTAAAATTAAAAAATTTTACTTTCACTTTTTGTGCATTACCATCTTCGTCCTTATCTTTCTAAGTCATCCTGTGATCATGAGCAATTCAATTCATATACCTGTGACCATTTCCTTATCTTTAAAGGAAGGCTTGTTCCATCCCAAATCTAGTGCTTTATGGGTCTCTGATTTACTCTTCATCTACTAAAAGTATATCAAAATTCCCATATACTTTAATTTTCTCCTACATTCCTTCTTCTTTACCCCCACTCACCCCCACACACCTCTTCTGGGCCACCAGATGAACACATCTTAAACTATCATTCTTAGCTCAGGCTGCTATATCAAATACCTTTGACTGGGTGGGTTAAACAGTAAACATTTATTTCTTATAATCTGGAGGCTGAGAAGTCCAAGATCAAGTTGCTAGCTGATTTGGTTCCCCAGGAAAACCCTCTTCTGGTTTGCAGATGGGATGCTTCTTGCTATATATTCACATGGCAGAGAGAGAGAGAGAGAGAGATCATCACTCCCCTGTCTCTTCTTTGTATAAGATCACTAATCTCATTCATGAAGGTTCCACCTTCATGATATAATTAGCCAAAACCCTATAACCAAATACTATCACATGGAGGATTAAGACTTCAAGATGTGAATTTGGGGACCACAAATATTCAGTTCATTGCACAGCCTTATTAAACTGTGCAGATAAGCTCATTCCTGTATTACTGGGAAATGATCAAGACACGGACTCTTTACCACTCTTTCAGCCAAGGAGAAACTGGTAAATACCAACCAGGTTCAGTATTATGACAATCAAGCAGATGACAGACACAGTGGTGGTAGATTGTGCTTGTTATTAATAGTTTGTTGACTTAGCACTTGAAATAACACCTTTCCTCTTAACCCTCTGAGTTCTGGAATTCCCTGATATTTTGGTGATATTTAATGTTTCAAGGGGGAAAACAACCACTGACAAATTCAAATATGTTTACACATTAACTTAAAAAAACGTTTTTGTTACCTTAGTTAATTTAATATTCAAGGAAGATGTTCCCAAGATTATTTTACTTTGGTAAGTGTTGTTATTCCTTCTATGTGTGTGATTAAGCCTTAATTTTTTAAGTGCTAAGGACGAGTGGCTGAACATAAATCAATCAAATCTGTTTTGCTTTTATGTCCATTTACCAGTGCCTGTACAAGTTCTTATGGACATTTTTGATTTGTGGTTGAAATTATAAAAACATTTAAGATCTGTAGACAGAGTAGTTTTTTCCAAAAAGATTATGCAGAAATGATTTTTCTAGTAAACTCTTTTCCTATTGTGTATCTGTTTTATACGTTTTCTTAAAACCAAGATATTGTGATCCATGTAACTTTTTCTACTGCTATGTAAGCTTAAAAAGAAATAAAACTTTCAATAGTAGTTGCCAGTTAAAAACTAGAAAGAAAAGAGACATTTCTCCTTTTTGCTTTTCTGTATATTTAAAAATAAGTTATATTGGAAGTCACTTATTGAGGCTATGAGAGTTGAGGTTACTTTTTAAGGTCTGGCCTGAAATCTGTATCAAGAAAAAGTTTGCTAGTTTCTTTTTCACATAGCATCTTATGTTCCACTTCATTCCTTTTAGATTCTTAACTCTGCAAATAGTTTAATCATGATATAATTAATACATCAATTTCTCAAGAGTCCAAAATTACATTTACTATGCACCCTAAAATGGATGTAATTTTGACTAGGGTCACAAACAGTTCTTAGCATTTTTCTTGAACTTCTGCCAAATGGTAAACCAAAGTAATCTTTTAGAAACCATGTATTTTCTTCTCAGGTTTGCGGAGGAATGGATGAATCTTCAAAGTTTCAGAAAAAGGATTCTAAGAGTTCAGAAAGGATCCTAAACTTGTCAAGTCCTCTTTTCACATTTTAATTGTCTGTTTCTTCCTTGCCTGATCAATTACCTCTTAGTATAATCCAGTTCCCTTTTCTCTGTTGCAGTTCTCAAATTTTGTTGGCATCTACCCTTATCAAGCCTCTCCTTGTCTCTGAAAAATCTGTCATGAAGCCCAACACATCAGGAAGATTCTCTTCTTGGTCCTGGCCCCAAGCGCATTCCAGGGTTATATACTTCAGAGAATGTTTTATGTTCTAAAACTTTTAATACTGCAGTTCACCATGGGAAAGGGCCCAGAAGACAAGCTGCCAGAATTATTAAATTTCACAAAGCAATATAAGATAATTTTTGGAAGTCAGAAGTTAAACTGATTATGTTTGATAAGAGAGAAAACACTAATCATAAATGGATGTGTGAGAGTATTTATGTATTTTCTTCAGAAGAATAGTTATTAATTTATGTTGATAGACTGACACGTTTTCCCTTTTGACTTGTCATGAAGGTTCATAGGATTAGAAAAATAAACACTTGTTGGCATATCTTTTCTCTGATGTTGTAGTAGTCGGTTTTCACACTGCTATGAAAAACTACCGGAGACTGGGTAATTTATAAAGGAAAGAGATTTAACTCACAGTTCTGCAGGGCTGGGAAGGCCTCAGGCAACTTACAATCATGGCAGAAGGGGAAACAAACACATCCTGCTTCAATTGGTAACAGCAGAGAGAAGTGCAAGTGAAGGTAAGGAAAAGCCCCTTATAAAACCATCAGATCTCCTGAGAATTCACTGTCATAAGAACAGCATAGAGGTAATGGCCCCCATGATTTAATTACCTCCCACCAGGTCCCTCTCACGACATGTAGGGAAAGTGGGTAACTAAAATTCAAGATGAGGTTTGAGTGAGGACAGAGCAAAACCATATCAGATGTCTTAGATTATCATTTAGGAAATTTATTCATGACTATAGTTGGATTGACATCCAACTTTGAATATTTAAGTTGCTATTACAACAAACATTTTAGTAATGTGCTACTGTAACAAAGCAATATGTCAATGAAAGATACAAATATCCCAACACCTAATAATACTTTTATTAAGTGAGGAAAAGGCCAGGTTGGGCAATATTTTGAATATGAGGTAAGAATATCTACATTTACAAAAATAATTTGAGCAAGGAAAAAAATCTAAAGCTATGTAAAATTAAAGACTTTTTTTTTTGCTCAATTAACTAGCTATACGTGGGATCATTTACTTAAAACATTTTTAAGAAATACTTTTCTAAATACAAAGTCTATTTAAAATCATTGTACTAATCTACAGCCATACCACCCTGAATGTGCCCGATGTCTATTTAAAATCATTGTACTAAAAGTAGGTAATGCCATTTTATGTACTGATCATTTCTAGTCTTCTGTGATGAACCTAACTTACTTTTAAGACAAACTCAATTTATAAACAATCGATATTACTCTGTGTAAATTGTGGTGTGAAGAAACCTTCACTAGATCCTTCTTGGCAAAATTTATCTACAATGCATAAAGTATTGCCATTGACAAACTTGTGACTTTTATGTATATTTTTAAGAAAATTATATTATTAGATTTTATTACAATATAAGGTATTAATAGTTATCTTAGTAAGACATGCATACCGACTTCACATTCTATGTAGTCATTTTGAGTAACTGTTGATGGAGAAAGAAAAATGCTCCTTGTCTAATCAAATACTGGAAGAAAATAAAACAATTGCAATAATTTATTGTTGTTTATTAGAATGGGAGAATAGGAGAGGTCTGCTTTGTACAGTTTAATGTGACTTTACTAAATGAATACTTTTAGGCAAATGAAATTGCTAATTGTCTGACTGCATTTACTTATCATTCCATTTAGGAAGTTCCCAACACATTGGAGAAGATGTTATGTATGATACTGAAAATATAATGATAATTTTAGATGTTTTCTATCTCTCTAATATTCTTTTCAGGATAATGTTCTGATTACTGTCATCATGTTCTTTGCATCATGACTCTCATGCAATATTATTTAAAGAGAGTGAATCAGTGACAGTATTTATCACTAGAAAGTAATTTTAATTATGTCTTAACATGACTACATTTAAGAATAACCTAATCTCTCAGTATTTGCTGTGAGATGTTAGTAACACATATGTATTTATATGTAACATATACAATTTTACCCAATATTTTGCTATAAAATCAAACATTACTCTCTACTTTCTTCTAATTAATTAGCATTCATTTCATTGCCTTCTGTCAGTTTAGTATGACACTGACATTTTTTAAATCCCGAAGTAAATATTTCTTGAGGTAATATAACCTCTTCTCATTACTCCTTCACACACTTACCTCCTGAAGTATTTATGTTTTTGAAAGAAAATAATTATGTTACATTATATTTTTAAATGAGGAAGAAAGTAAACTTAAGTATTTTTTAATAAGTATTTAAAATGAGCACCTTTTTAAAAATGTATTGAGTGCAGATTTTTATTATACTATGTGAGGACAGAAAATATCAATGATACCAAAGTGATAATTACAAAGCCAGTCAAGAGACAGACTATAAAGGTATTATATTTTAAAATAACCAAAAAAAAAATAGATGTTTCAGGTCATTAAAACCTTTCATGCATGTATGCAAAGGTATTATATATTCAAATTTATGACTTGAAAAGGGTCATCCTGATAAAACTCACCTACCTGTTTTCTAAAGGTGGTTGAAACGAATAGTGGAAATTTACTGCTAATGTAAAATTGGTACTTTTATTTTTTTAATCACATAACTAAAACCAACATAGCTAGCAAGATAAAAATCATTTCAAATATTTAAATAGGAACTGTGGTTCTATCTGCCTTTCAGTAAACAATGACTAATTGTGCTAGCTAAATCTATACCTTCAAGATAGGAAGGCAGAGATCCTGCAAAGATACTGAGGTTGGTACTCACTCCAATGGCCTTCACTGTACATTAATCAGAAGTGTTTGCTATGCAAATCTTGTCATACAAAGCAATTATGGTTGTTCCTAAACTGGCCTCATGTTTATGTATTACTTCAGCATTTTACTCCCAAGTCTTGTCTGATCTTTTTAAATACAAACAATTTTTATGTTACTTTTTAAAGGTATACAATACAGTTATTTTTAATTTATTTGTGCCGAGTATAAATGGAGAAGCTGTGTAACTTTCTAAATCTGCAATGCAGTGCTTAGAGTCTGAATAATATTCCAGTGACTGTTCATGCAAACTATTTTCACCCCAGGGTCTTTGTTAGGATGAAGAGGCCCTTCTAATAGCTTGAGGCCATGACACCTTGTTTGGTCTTACTCTGCAACATTAGCTGATAACTAATGGAGACTGTCAGCTACAGTACACTAAGCAGGAAAAAAACAGTATTTTTGTAGCAGGATAGAAAGTAAAATGTACCAAAATATACATTGCTAACTATTTGCATATTTTCTCAACTTTACCTGCCCTCACCAAGTGCAACTCATATAGAAAAAGTGCATTCATCAAGAGAAATAGTTCAGGAGCATAAATCCACAGTCATTAATAACAATAATGTTCTTTAACTGTCTAATATTATATTGCCACAGGAATTCCCACTTTTTGATTTCTGGTTGAGCAACAGTGGCATCCAGTGGCCAGATAATTGTTTTCATGGTTAAAGTGTCATCAGAAGTTCAGACTAACACTTAATACTTCAGATGTATTTAGCCTAAGCAAAGGAATTTAACTAGGAAAAGCAAATCAAAAGCCTCTGTTTCCAAAGCAACCCTGGATCAAATCTAGGTCATGAGATTTGGTTCTGATGACTACTTGCAATCTCTCCAACAACCCTTAATAACTTCAAGTTAGGGTATCTATTAACTGTCTATTGTATATATTCATGTGAAATATTTGTATTCATAAATATATGAATATATTCATATATATACATTTTTCCCCTGAAAATTAGACTTAAGTTTTCTTACAAGAGCTCTAATATAGGCCCATTAAATACTGATTCTACACTACTAATCCTGTCCTACAGAGTAGAGTGAGAAAGTGCAATGATAAAATGATTCCTGGCATCCTAGAGTTTACAACTGAACATATCTGTTTAATTTGTTCGTGTCACCTGTAAAGGAAACTAGTCATCAATAGTGGCTACTTTAACCTAACACAGAAAAGCAGTACAGAAACCTTCTAAGATGTATGCTATCTTTTTATTCTTTATTTCAACTGCAGTTTTAGGACATAGTGCAAGCTTAAGACATAATGTAACAGGCTACAAAGCAAAAAATTCAAAATAGAAATTCACTCCATAGCACTATGTTTTTAAAAACACTGCACAAATCATACAGGATGGGGTTGCTGCTTCTGTGCCTTTCATGTACAATGGAACCCTATGCCAGGTAACAAAGAACTAAGTGATCAGCTAAATAAACAGGCATTTCCCTTGTAGTCTCTCTTGAAGGGAAAGTGGTTGTTATTAAGTATGCACTGTATTGAATAGGGCAATTCAATTGGAAAGAGCTTTATGGTAAAGAATTAGAAAAACACACACACAAGTTTCTCAACTATTTAGAAATAGAACATATTTTCAAGAGTGTTTTGATAACAGGTTGCATGTGGCTGTCAGCTTTCTTTGTCCTATTAAAGCAATCATGATTCAGCATTCTTGGAAGAAATACTGGAATGTAAAAGTCCTCAGTAAATATTTTCAAAACGTGAGAATCACATTTGTTACACAGGAACAAACTCTGCTGTCTTTTTGTGAAAGAGCAAAGGGAAAGAGACTATGGTTAAAATTATGAGTCTGGATGTTCCTTTTTTTGTTTAATCCAAACAGCACAGCAGAAGGCCTTGATGAATAATTTGTTTCCCTGCACTCTCTGGTTACTAGAGAGGATCTACAATGGATACAGTGTTGATATTGGATTTATTTTCAGGATTTAATAGATGATGTCAGAACAAGTGGCATAGCCACATAGGGCAACAAGTGGGTTGTGAAGTCAGCTTGTCCTCATAGCACCTATTGTCAATTTGTTTACCATACAATGGGTTGTCTATTTCAGGAACAAGAGTATGTGTTTGTGTGTATGTATATTTGTTTGTTATTTCATTGGTATAGGACATATTTCCCAAATAGTAAGAATTTCTTAGTGAAGGCTGAATTAATACACATGATGTACACACTCATATATCTATACCATTTAGATACACACCTGTAACCCCAGCACTTTGGGAGGCCAACGTGGGTGCATCACCTGAGTTCAGGAGTTTGAGACCAGCCTGGCCAACACGGCGAAACCCTATCTCCATTAAAAATACAAAAAAAATTAGCGAAGCGTGGTGGCATGCACCTGTAGTTCCAGCTACTCGGAGGCTGAGGGATGAGAATCGCTTGAACCCAGGAAGTGGAGGTTGCAGTGAGCCAAGATTGTGCCACTGCACTCTAGCCTGGGTGACAGAGAGAGACTCTGTCTCAATTTGAAAAAACAAGAATAACTGATAAACAATAGGGAGATGGGCCCTTATATTAAGGGATGTCTCAAAAGATTAGTGTTATAAACTGATATTATCTGATAGTATCTTTTTGAGGGGCTAATTCTGAGAATAACTTTTTTGTCATTAACAGGAGAGGTAAGGGGGATTCTTTTTAATTGTGGTAGTATAGTATTTGCCACTGAGGAAGTTGTCTTCAGCCCAGGGATATTACATTATACTCCAAAAATGTTTCATCCTAATGAAAGGGGTCTTGGATTTGAGACAATGTCTTAATGCAACTAGAAACCAGATTATCAAGGAGTTTGCTTATTTCTTTACTTGATATTCAATATTAAACATTAGGCAAGTATACTACTGTGTGTATGTCACACACACATATACATGGATGAATAGATAGGTAGATTGAGTGATATATGGATGATATATTAATATTCAGGCTGCAATAAAAAATCACCTTTAACTGAGTGGCTTATAAACAACAGAAATTAATTTCTCATAGTTGTGGAGACTGGGAAGTTCAAGATTAAGGCACTGGCAGATTCAGCCAGATTCTGGTGAAGGTCCACTTCCTGGTTCATAAATGGCACCTTCCTGTTGTAATCTCAAATGATAGAAGGGGCAAGGCAGCTCTCTGGGGCTTTCATGAGAACAGTAATTCCATTCATGAGGGTTTCATGACCTAATCATATCCCAAAGGCCCCACCTCCTAATACCATAATGCTGAAGATTAGATTTCAGCATATGAATTTGGGGGAGACACAAATGTTCAGATTATAACAGACAGATGGATAGATAGTCTTTGCTGTCAAAGATTGACACCAGAAATTACAGAGCTGGGAAACTTCTCATCTAAAACATAAATTGGGCACTTTACAATTACCCTATGGATTATCATCCCTTTTAGACATGAAGAAATAAAAAATAGGTATGTTTCAGTGATGACAGCTAGTAAGGGCTGACTTCAACTTAAGTCTTTAGATAATGGGACAAATGTTCTTTATACTGTATCACAGAGGCTTGTGCTCTTCAGTATTCCAGTTACTCAATTTCATGGCTCTTTACAGTATTTTTCATTCTCAGGCCCTTGGATGGGTTCCTAAGCAACAAAACCAGAACAACTTTCCTGAGGTACGGGTAAGGGAGGAATCAATTTTGCCTGTTAAAGTCAACTATAAAAGTTGTATAAAAGATATACAACACCATCATCAAGAGACAGAGGTGAGACTGTTTATACAGCTTCTTAACCACATCTTTAAGAAGTCTGTTGCCCAAATGTATGTATAACATGTATTATATCTACATTCAGTATAGCTATACCTTGACTAACAGGTCTATGTGGGTAGAAAATATGATCAAAGTGTAGTTTGCCCTGATCCATACCCAAGTTAGAATGGACTTGACACACATTTTTTTTTCAGAGTTTGCAAGGCCTGAATACTAGCTTTGGATATTAAAACATCACTTGTATCAACAGAATCTCTATATTTATTTTTTTCAAATAAATAATCACATGGATTTTAGTGAAACCATACCACCATAATGTTGTGACCATGGTATTATAATGCATTGTTACTGCTGATCATTTATCTTGGGGAGCTGCTACTTTGGGTGCTTTATTAAACTGTCAGATACGACAGATGATAGGTTGAAAACTGGAGCATTGCAACATTATGGACCCCTGGGATTTCCAATGGATGACTGTGACATAGAAATGCTGTGTAATGCCTGATTAACTCAGTTGGTTCATGTAAGGCTTTCATAAAATCAAGACTATGATTCTGCCAAATACAAATTATTGAAAGCTTATGTGCAACAAGTGCCACACTCATCAAGATCAGTCCACTTCATTTCTTATAAAGACACCTTTCTCATGGCTTGACATCTCCCAAATTAAAAAAAAAAAAAAACTGGCCTTAAGAAAGAGGCAAAACTTGGTTCAATAAATGTTATCTCAAAAATTATAGTCAAAAGAGTAAACAGACAACCTGCAGAATGGAAGAAAAATATTTGCAAACTACGAATCTGACAGGGGACTGATAGCCAGAATTGCAAAGAACTCAGACAACTCAATTTAGGAAAAAAAAAAAGAGAGAAAAATCTTAAGCAAAGGACATGATTAGCCATTTTTCAAAAGAAGATATACAAATGACCAATAGATGTATGAAAAATCCTCAATATCACTAATCATCAGATATATACAAATTAAAACCACAATGAGATATCATCTTATACCAGTCAGAATGGCTATTACTAAAAAGTCAAAAAATAACATGTTGGTGAGGATAGAGAAGAACGGGAACTCTTATGCACTCTTTGTGAGAATGTAAAATAGTACAACCTCTATGGAAAACAGTATGGAGAGTTTTCAAAGAACTAAACATAGGATTGCTATTCAATCCAGCAATCCTATTACTGAGTATATAACCAAAAAAAAAAATAATAAATCTAATGACATCTGTGCTTGCATGTTTATTGAAGCACTACTCAAAATAGCAAAGGTATGGAATTAATCCAGGTATCTATCAATGGATGATCAGATAAAGAAAATGTGATACACACACACACACACACACACACACACACAACGAAGAATGAAATCATGTCTTTTGCAGCAAGATTGGAGGACATAAAGGCAATTATCTTAAGTGAAACAACTCAGAATCAGAAAGTCAAATACCGCATGTTCTCACTTAGAAGTGGGTGCTAAATAATGTATACACATGGAGATTGAGTTTAGAATAATAGACATTGGCGACTTGGAAGGGTAGGGTGGTGGGAGGGAAGTTAGGGATAAGAAATTATATAATGGGTACAATGTAGACTATTCAGGTGATGATTACATTAAAAGCCCTGACTTCATCACTACACAATATACTCCTGTAATAAAGCTGCACTTGTACCCCTTACATTTATATGAATAAAAGATAAAATTTTGGTACTTAGAAAGATATAATAAAAGGATATATTCTTTTGATTAAAAAAATATTATCTCCACCCTGATGTGGAAGCAGTCATAAGGAAAGAGATTTGGAGAGGACCTTCTTTTGGATGTCAACTACACCAAAATTACTTATTTTCAGAACATGTAAATATGTTCATTGCTTGATTTTTTGGTTGAAAACATAGCAAGCTAAATTCACAACATTGGCAGTGTTTCCGTATATAAACAGCTTAAGACTGAAATGACTTTGCATAACTGAACACTTTATATAACAGCTCTTCTCAGTTGCCTATTTGAAAGGGAAACAGCCATATGAACCTTCTTCTGGTTCCAGGTGTTTCTGTCTTTCTAAATAGTAGCAACAGATGTGGCCCTTTGGCTCATAAGAGCTGGTATGTAATGAATCTGGAGAGGTAGGAAAGAGAGGGATTTTGCATACTCAGCAAGCATGCACCCAGAAAATGGGTGCCTGACCTTAAGCTTTGCATAATGTGAATTATAAATGCTGTCTTGCTTTTCGCTGTTACACAACTACAAGCCATCTAAAAATGCCCAAAGAGGATAATTTCTTTAATGTCTTTGAACAACCACTTAATTAAGTGAAAAATTAAGTTATTCGAATTGTTGAAACATTTTCAATTATCTTACTCTATGCATTTATACCTTACTTTACAAATAGAATAAGTTTATTATCATTTAGAGCTACAATATCTTCAGTTCATTACTATCAAGAGAAGATTTTATGTCTTGCCTAAAGTTATGCTGAAATGGAAAAAAGGGTCTCCCTTATTCTACTAAAAGTGATTGTACCGAACTGCTTCTCAAACCTCTGCTCCAAAGCTACCCTAACCCACATCAAATGCCCTCAAAACAACCAAAGAACCCACCCAATATCCTGTACACAAAACAAAGTTATCTCAACCCTTATTAAATGGCCCTAAACCAACCAACCAATCCACTTTATATCCATATGCACAAAACAAAGTTACCATAATATACATCAGATGTCCTCAAATGAATCAACCAACCAACTCAATTACCCCCTCTCCACTCCTCAAAGCAACTAAAATACTATCTGGAATAAACAAAACAAAGAACCACATACTCTCCCAAGAGTAAAAGTGAATCAAGAGCTGAGAATGACTGATAGACTAGCTGTTTTAAATTTAATATTTTATAACCAACAGGAAAAATAAATTGGTCACAAAATCAAAGTATATGTCTTCACAAGCTGCATTTCCTTTAGTTTGATTTTTATCACATATAGTCGTTAATATGAAATTTAACTTAATTTCTTATTAATTAGCTGGTAAGAAACCTGAAAACTCCATTGTTTATGATTTATTATTGATCCATATAAAGTAGTGGGGAGCTTAAGATTTCCCGTATATCAGTTTCTATAATCTATAAAATCCAGATAGGCTCAGAAGAATAAATTAACAATAATTTTTGCTTCCTTCTTGAGCAAAAGAGATACAACATAACATATAGAGATTATAAAAGAAAAGCATTTATAAGAAATATATTTTACTCATTACTTGATAAGTTATTTCTAAAGTATCTGCCAATGTTATTATCAACAAAAGTTTGAAGTAGATTTTTTAAAACGCAATAATAGGGACTGCTTGAATTTATCTCTTTCCTGTTTAACCACCATACAAAAATCCTGTGACACCTCATCCAAACCAACTAAGTAAATTATCTCGAAGAATCTAAAATCTAACACAAAATTGTGATGCAAAGCAAAAGCCATATTCACCGTTCTTAGTAGATAATTTATTAGTGAAATGTTCTAATTTTTGACATATAGGAAAAACAGTTAAAATACGAAAAACAAGTGAAATTAATAAATGAAATTTATTTCCAACCTGAAGCACACTTACAAAATATGCACACCATTGCATGTGTTCTCACATTACACAAGGTCAACACTGCCAGAAGCTTGTACTATATCTGCTTAAAATACAATATTTATGAGTAAAACCTCTGGGAAATGACCAGTGAAATATTTCCTCTTTGCCAGACAAAAGGCAAGACATGTTTTTAAAAACTCAACAATGGGTGTTTACTTTGCTAACCATCAACATGTTGTATTTTAGTTCTTTGCCTTTTGCCTTTCCTGTCTTCCTTTCCTTATTTAAACACACACACACACACACACACACACACACACACACACACACGCTTACCTGTGTCATTGTAAAGCTAAATATTTAAACATTGGTATACTCCCATGATGCTTGTAAAAAGAATATAGTGGAATGATAATAGAATCACCAGCAGCAATAACAAGACCTTGGTAGTTTTCTTTTTTCTTTGAAACTGTTACCTTGGATGTTGAATCCCTCCATAATTTCTGATAGTTTTAGAGGTGGGAATGGCGGCATATCAAGGAGAAATTAAATTTCATCATTTTGGCTTTAACACGTACGCTATAAACGTGACAGCTTGGTGCACTGTAGCTGACAGTTCCCATTAACTAGAAGCTAATGTTGCAGAGTCAGTCCAAACACAGAGTCACGGCCTCTGGCTACAGGAAGGTCCCCTTCATACTAGGATTCTCATACCCCCTTGGGAACAAAAAAGCTATAAATATTTTCTACTAGTTCCCTCCTCAAAGCTACATAATGAATATTTACACATTATTTCGAGTCAGAAAATTATTCTAGTCTGCAATTTGTTTTCCAGATCCAATCCAGGCATCATACTTTCCAGCAATCTTCCTTAAAATTTCAGATTGGTCTAAATGCTCTCTTTCTGTACAGTATTCTATATCACCTTTATATCATTTGTCACACTATATTGCAATTTTATGTTTATATCTGTATCTCTTTTTTCACTGGCTCATTTGTTCATTTAACGAACATTTTAAAAGTCATTCTCCATGCTACACACCAGTTAAATGTTGGGAATCCCCAGAGAACAGTATCATTATGATCCTTGTCCTTCCAGAACATTTGGTCTAACAGGAAAAAAAAAAACCAGATCCTCAACAAATGCTTGTTAAATTGGATGAGATAGATTTGAGGATATTAAGTACAGGGATTGTTAAAATTTTGAACATTGATAAAACCTTTATAGTACGTAAATGTAAAAAGAAACATATTGAGTGAGGATAGGAAACCCCAATATTTAAGAGGTGAACAAAGTCAGGAAGAGGAAAGTGTAAAAGAAAGCTGAATCAACTCAAAGAAACAAAATAAAATTACTTTTTTTTTTTTTTTGGATACAGAGTCTCGCTCTGTCGCTAGGCTGGAGTGCAGTAGCTCCATCCCGGCTCACTGCAACCTCCAACTCCCTGGTTCAAGCAATTCTCCTGCCTCAGCCTCCCTAATAGCTGTAATTACAGGCATGTACCACCATGCCCAGCTAATTTTTGTATTTTTAGTAGAGATGGGGTTTCACCATGTTGGCCAGGATGGTCTCGATCTCCTGACCTTGTGACCCGCCTGCCTCGGCCTCCCAAAGTGCTGGAATTACAGGCATGCCAAAATTAGTTTCTTTAACCATCAGATATGATTTGCAAAACTTTATTACTCAATAATCATGTTTTCAAACATTATGATACTTTTTGTTATTTAAACTTCTTTTCAAACTTACATTAATAATGCCCCAAGCATTCATAGTTCGTATTAGTCTTACTACTGTTAAATGCTTATGCATGATTCTACTAATATGAGGTATACAAAGTAGTGAAATTTATAAAAGCAGAGAGTAGAATGGTAGTTTCCAGGGTGTGTGGGGAGAGAGAAACGGAGGTTGCTAATCAACAGACTTAAAGTCTCAGTTATGCAAGATGAGTTAATTCTTGAGATCTTCTGTACAACACTGTCTTCAGTTAACAAAGCTGTATTGTACACTTAAACGTCTGTTAAGGGTATGGATCTGTGGGAAGTGTTGGCAACACAATTAAAAAAATAAAAGATTTTTTTTTGATTCAAGGAACTAGAACTTCAATAAGTGAATAATTTTATGTCAAATGATGCAGAGAGGTCAATGAAGATTAAGCCTTAAGAACAGCAATTAGATCTGGTGTGGTAAGCAGAATTTGGTCCACATAACCTTCATTTATCCCCTGGCATTACTTGCGAGATGTGTTAGGTTATGTAAGGGATATAATTAAGATTATACCAAATGACTTTATCTTGAATTATCTGTGTGAGCCTATTCTAATCACATTGCCCCTGTGAAGCAGAGATCTTCAATTGGAGGCAGAAAGAGCAGCAGAGCTTCCAAGCAAAGGATTCCATATACTATATTGCTGTTGGCTTGAGATAAAAGGAGACAAATGTCAAAAAATCAAGGAGCTAGGTAATAAGCAGCTGAATTCTCCCAATAACCTTAATTAACTTGAAAGTAGAATCTTCTGGAGAGCTTCCAGACACAAACCCCACCCAGCTGACTCCTTGATTTTAGCAGAGGACACAGTTGAGCTGTGTTGTGTATGGATTTCTGAACCACAAAACTATGAGATGACAGATTTAAGCTACTAAGTTTGTGATAATTGGTTAGGACAGCAATAGGAAACTAATATACTTGGCAATTACAAGTCAGTGGTGGGGTGATGCTGAGACTAACTTCAGCAGTATACTGAAGTCCAGAAGCCAACTTGAGTTAAGGAGGATGGTAGAAGTGGAAGTAGAGGAGCATTTCCCTTTGATATCCCCCCCTTTTTTGTTACGTTTCCATTGTTGTTCATGTAAGTTTTGTGAGATGATTTATAAAAGTAATTTGTTGAATTTTACTCCTTTTCTTCCGTAAAGTATAACTTAATCCAATGAGCTTAAAATCATTTGCATATTTGATAAATATTTTCCCAGTCTCCCTCCAGACAACTAATAAAAGAAAGAATCAGATTGATGATGCTCAAGATACAGTTAAACATTTATTGCATTTAATATATGCTTGCTAAATATCAAAAGATTTCTAGAGATGTCTTCAAAGTCTCTTCCCACACTCAATATAGAACAAACAATTGGAAGGATACTTGATGCTGCACAGTGAAACAGATTTTTTTAATCTTGAATACTCAGTCTTTCCTTTTACCAAAATTATATCGTAATAGAAACTTCCATGGAAAACACATAAAATACATAATGACTAAAAATTAACTCTCCAAATTGGAAGAATGACACTAATACTGAAACATGTTTTCATATCTACATAAATGGTAATACATATACACATATGAATGTGTATGTTTATATAAAGTTATATGTATATATATATGAATAAATATAATTATTGGGTAAAATATACATACCATGTTCAAGAAAATGTTTTTGATCTGTATCCAGGGGATTTGATAGAATGCCAATTTAATAGACACTTATTTATTTACTACTATGTGTGAAGCTCTCTCTACTAAGCACTTGGGTTGATATAAAAATAAATAAAATACAATTCTTGCACTCCCAAAGTCTGTATTTTAGGTAAAAATTAAAATGAGTTTTTAAAAAACATATGCACAGGAACATCACATGGGATTCATGTCACTAATCAAATTGATCCCATGTTTATTAAGATGGCCCCAAAAGAGTAGAACCAATATTTCTAGCTATTTTCCACGCAGAAATGGGTCATGTATTTCTGTTTCATGTTACAAACCCTGCTGCTGTGGATTCAACTGAACCCAACAAATCTGCTATAGGCTAGGTGCTGTGTTCTACCCTGAGGTTTACAAGAGTCATAAGACAAGAGCTTGCCCTCGCGGAGCTGAGTCTTAAATATAAACTTCACTATTTGCCAATCTTCTAAACCAACTGATACTTTGTCACTTTCCATGAAATCTTTATATGTCTTTGTTTTTGTATTTTCTGTTTTTCTCACAATTGTATCCTAACTAGTAATTATACCGACATGGTATATAACTTGGAAGATTTTTGTCATCATTATATCAATTTACTATATAAAGTGTGCTTCAAAATGTATTGTAAATTCTTTTAAGATATGAATTCATCCTGGCTTATGTTTAAATCTATGCCTCCTTCAATAATTTGGAGACAGGATTGTCCCTAGGATGTATTCAGAGCTGTGATATTATGGTATTAAAAACAGATAAGGTCTAGAAACTGGCATATTATTTGCACCTATTCAATGTACTTTATGAGATATTTTTTCTCATGTGGCTTGTTACGTAATTTAATCCAATTAACAAATAATTTCTAAAAATAAATACAGTAAACTGATATGTAGCAGCCATAAGATTTTCATCTGCACATACAGTTTTAGACAAATCATGTTTTATTTGTGGTTACAGATTATCATTATGTTTTATAAACATACTATTTATTTATGGCTATAAAGAAGACTGCCACATTCAAAGAATAGCGTGTAGTCTTAAAAAATAGTTGAGGTCATTGCCTTGTGCATATATTTGATAAGCTCGAAGATATTATTATATCAATCTTTAAAATAGAAAGCTACAATTTCTTCCATTTAAAATTAGGTACCAAAGTTTCAATAAACAACTTAATCTAAAACAGAAGGGAAGACAAAAAGCTTTTGGGATACTCCGACCTGGTAAATTGCCGAAAATGACTTTGTGCTGAAACTACTTTGGCTTGGTAATAACTCTTTTTGTTATAAAGAGATTACTGTAAGGAGTCTATGGAAAAGACAATGTCTTCAGTTTTTAATATACATATATATTTTTGTCCATGAAGGAAAATAGCAAAAATAATATAACATATAAAACCAAAGTATTTTTAAAGAACCAAAAATAATTTTGAGAGACATATCTGCCTGTACTCTTAGCTTTATATCTATTAACTGACTCCTTCCTTGTTTGTGTGCCTCTTTATTTAAAAAATCTAAGACAAAATGAAACATGATTTTGTAAAATAAAAACGAATGCTCCCAATGTTTGTAAAACATGTACATTTCAAGGCTGCTGGGTTTTTTTTTACTTGATCCATGACATTAAATATGTTATTATTCTACCACACAGAAAAACATATAGTTAACACTGACTGATTAAAAGTCAGTTTGGATTTTTTAGAGTATACATATACAAGTTAGAAATAGTATGTTTTAACTAGAAGCCTATCAAAATCACAAACCTGGTCTCACCTTTCTACTAAGAATAAAAATAAAACCTAGCCAACTCATTTGCATCATAATCTAATTTTGAAATTACTTTATCAGTGCAATAACACATTCAATAGAGCTTTTGTCTTATTGATGAAAAGGGAATCCACTTGGTTTGGGAGTACATAACATTTTTTAATTAAATTTGTGTTATTATTGTACTTACACTCAAAGGGCCAGGTGATGGCAATGTTCCATGGAGGAAAATAATATTGCTATAATAACAGCAATATCCATGAAAATTTAATAACATTTCACTGAGACAGAATGACATAATAACAAATATGTAATCACTAGCTAGGCACTTTGTAGGGAAGAGTTAAAGTAATCAGTAAGACTTACTAAATAAAAAACCTTGTTCTAGAAACTGGAGATATAGAAATGGAATATATCCATTTCATTCATGTAGTCTCTTTGAAGAGGTAAATTTTACATACACAAAGATAAATTACAAAGTAGCCAATCATGAGACGTTTGTGAGTCGAAGCAACTATTTCAAGAGCCCTTTGAAAAGGAGGGAAACGTGACAAAAATTCTAGGCAGAAAAGGATGCAGCATTGGAAATACATCTGATATGTTAAGATAATGACAAGTGGACACCAAAAATGGAGTAGACAATTCAAATAAGGGCCCAGTAGAGCTTAGTGTGGACAGTTTACTTGAGCCAGATTTTGGAGTCTTGAATGTCCAACCCAAGAAAGAGAACCATGTTGTCTAGGAATTGGAATATGACTACCTGATGTTTTCAGTGTGAATTTAAACAGATTGAAGGAGAACAAGGTCATTTTTCAAGGAATAATTTATAAGATTTAGCAACTGAAGGAGAGGATAATGAATCAAGAGAGTCAAGAATAACACTAAGGTTTTAAAAATGGGTGACTGGGAAAATAAAAGATATCCTTTAAAGGAGACATCCTATCTCCTTTAAAAAAAAAAGATTTCCCCCAAAGTATACGTAACAAAAGTCTACAAGAGAAAACTCACTGAAAAGTCACAGTGTAAGAATTACTATAGTTACACCTGCAATTATGTGAAACAATCGTTAATATATAAAGTTTTCAATGATGGTCATCAGGAACACAGTGACAGCGTATGTGAATTGGTATTTCTGAGCATGCATTTACTTAGCCCTCTTGTAATTAAATCCAGAATTCATACACGTAATGCCAAACTTGTGCACTTACATTGCAATTTTTAAAAAGCATAAAAGTATTCATACTTTTCTCCTTACTTTTAATGGCAAAAAAAATTACTTTTGCACCAACCTAATATACGTGCTCTATGCATTTCTGAGAGTCTACCTAATTGTATAATTATTTTAACTAGTTTTGAGCACTTCAAGATTTGAAAGTTTAAAAACACAGTGATGGCTGAACTATAATTAAGAATTCTTAGACCTATAGGGAATGCGTATTAAACATTAAAGGAGAAATAAAATAACTCTTAAGACAAAAGATTAAGAAGGATAGAGAATACTGAAGAAAGGAAATAATGATTTGAGATTTAAAGAGTCAAATGCCCTAAGATCAATCACATAATAATACCAGGTGTGAACAATCAGCAAGCTCAAACAAATGTAAAAGAGCAGAACTCAGGAAATAAGCATTAAATCCAGGAGCACTGCAAGACAAGGTACTGGGGACAAGAGTTAAACATATCAAGCAAAGGCAATCTGATTTAATCAATAACTATTGATAAGATATTATAGAAGAGCATATGTTATATTAGTTACAAAATCCAGTGTAACTAGTTAAGCTTTAGCAGGCCATCTAAATTTGAAAACATAGAAAAATGGCTTTTCTTTGAGTGTAATTTAAAAGATTACACAAATTAGAAGTTTCTTGTATTGAACTTGCTCAAGGCCAAAGTTTGCCATGGATTTAGGTACAATAGACATGACACGTTGTCTACATCCTGCTGGAATATAGAAGTAAATGCCCCACACTGTTCTAAAGACTTCAAAAGTGAATAACAAACATATAAATACGGTGAAATAACGTAAGCACCAGTTGGTTAACGTGAGTAAAATATGTACAAAATGACTAGGTATCACCCATCTAAGAGATAATGTAAATGACTGGCAGCTCAAACAGACAGACTTAAAAGAAGGGGAGTCTGGCTTTTTAATGAGCTTTATTCCTGCTTCTGATTACAAAGTGCCTGACCAAGTGTCTGGTATGAAGAAGACAGCTAGTAAATGTTTATGTGAAACTGAGATTTGCAGAAGTAGTGGAGATGGTTATAAACTTTAAAACTAAAATTTAAAAGAAAGGTTTAAGAATTATTTACTGTTGGTTTGTATAGAGTGCATTTTCCCAAAGGGGCTAACAACTTGCTAAGCCTTTGTAGGGGTCATATGGAAATGAACTTTGTCACCCTTTCTGCTTTCTGACATTTGAATTTGGAAGGCTATTATGAGTGAGCTTCGTGATTTCATTTCAATTCACACATCCTCAGGGCAGCTAATTTTTCTTATGTCAGCTGCCCTTGTGTTTTTGTTTTAAGTCTCTACCACTAAAAGCTATCTTATTTTTTTTTTCTTAAACCTCAGCCTTCTAGAGAGCCAGCTCCTTTAACAAAAGAAATTGAAAACCTAATTTCAGTCATCATCCTTTATTTCCCTGAGCTTTTCAAATATGATGGACAAGTTCATCTTTTATATACTTTATTTTTACTACATATTCATTTAGCCTTTTACTAATAGGAACATGCTTTAACTTCAAAGAAGAGAGAAAATGCTAGATGTTTCTTTAGAGCCTCAGAAAATTGAAAGTATTTTCAGCAGTGTATATGCATCTGTAATAGCAAGAGGCAGACATGACCGTCGTTCACAATACGTCTTACTATAAACATTTATGGAAGTAGAAAATTTGCCATGAGAATGTCATACATTCTAGAGTATGCCAATGTTATATTCTTAAATACATTTTATTGATCAAATTAAGTGAAGGTAATTTTAAATTATATGTTTTGATCTCTCTTGGCTATAATCAGAAGGTCAACATGAAAAGAAAAATAGAGCCACAGTGGAAGGGCAGCAACAACTTCTGTATGTTTTATCACCAGCATATGGTACTTATTCCTGCTCCTGCAATAATGTAAGCACTTTGTCATTTCTATTTTCAGTTTATTTTAAGCAGCATTAATACATAAAGATCTATGCAAGTATTTTTACTGTAACTTTCCCATATGGAGGTACTAGAGAATTGAACTTACAGTAACTATTGCCTTATTCAAGGTCAGTCTAGCGACCATCATGAGGAAAGTAAAACCTATATTTTATCTAACGGAAGAAGCCAAGAGAGTATTAACCTCATTGGTGGATAATATGGTATTTCCTAAACATACTATCAAAAAGCAATTGGCTTAAATTAACTACACTTTTCAGGTATGTTGTTTACCAGATAATTCCCATGGCCTAAAAATCTTATTTTAAATTTTCATGATCAAAATAAATCTAAAATCAATGATAAAATAATTGTGCTTTCTTTTGCAAATGCTCAAGTGCTATGAAAATATAAAAATAATATAGGTAAAGGAAGTGCAACACAAACAAATCTCATGTCAATTGTGTGATAAGACTTGAATCAGAAATGCAGCAAGGGTATATTTTCATTCTTATTCCTACAATATAAAATATTTTTGCAACTTCATATGTTAAGCTGATCAGCTAAGACACAAATATATGTAGCAGAACACATCAGGAAAATAAAATAAAGGTGCTTATGTAATTCACCAAATGATGCTTTTGCTAAGATACATGCATAATTACTAAGGCTAAGAGCCAAGTATTATATTCATTAATTGCTCACACAGCAGAATTTGTAGTCATTTCTTCATGTTTATACTTTATAAAAATCAGCCTGTATTTTCTACGGTATTGTTTAAATGGATAAAAATAGTCTGTGTAATAAAATTAGTTTTCAAATATTACTGTTCTTTGATGTAAGAGTGATAATTTATATTAACAATTACAAAGTCCTTTATACAAATTCATAATACAATTTACAATAAGTAAATTCATTATCTGTAGGTCTTTATGAGTAAAATAGGTCTTGAAATATTTTTAGAGACATAGATTAAAAACAATACAGATTTTAAATTAAACTTATAGTGTGGCAGGCAGTCAAGAATAACTCCTTCATTGAGTATTCTTCATTTGTATATCTGTGTAGCTGTTCTACTAAGAGTGATTAAAAACACACAGTTAATAAATCTTTTTCTCAAGCTGGCTTTTGAAATGATATACAATCCCATTTTCTTTTATCTTAAAAGTCTCTATTTTTTGTCTTTCATTTCCAAACTAGAGAAAGCTATTCCTTCTTCCCTGCCCCCAACATCTAACGTGGAAGGTCTGGCTTGCCAAAGCTAATTCTTTTCCAAGAAAGGGTAGCACTGTCCCCTAGTGGACATACAATATACCAAAATAATTGCACAAAATGGAGAAATACCGTAAAGTTTTAAATAGAACAATTCAAGAGCAGGAATTTGAATGTATTGATGTTTCTGATTTTTATTTTTATCTCTGCCTGCTTTTTTGTTGTAGATAGAGTCTCACTCTGTCATGCAGGCTGGTGTGTAGTAGCTCGATCTCAGCTCACTGCAACCTCTGCCTTCCATTTCAAACGATTTTCCTGCGTCAGCCTCCCTCCCGAGAAGCTAGGATTACAGGCACACACCACCACCATTGGCTAAATTTTTTTGTATTTTTAGTAGAGATGGGGTTTCACCATGTTGGCCAGGCTGTCCTCGAACTCCTGGCCCTACGTGCCCACCTCAGCCTCTCAAAGTGCTGGGATTACAGGCCCAAGCCACCATACCCAACTCATGTGTCTGTTTTTAGATTTGTGCCTGGATATCATCTATTTTTCAAATAGTAATGTTCCGCATATGATGTTGGCAGTCAGCCATGATTTGTTAAAGCAAACAAAATCAAAGGGACAATGCAGTTGTTTCACCTTCAGCACAAATATAAAATATATGTTGCTGTTGTCATATATTGCAGTGAGCACCAGAAGTCATTCAGATTCCCAAGGCCCACAGCTTTGTGATAAGCATTTAAAAGTAAACTCAAATATCCAATCCTATACTCCCTACTACATTATGTGTCCTTCTTATAAGTTCTTATAATATCATTCCTTTTCCTTCACAGTTTGCAATTCTATGGTGTGATAACTTGCTTAATATCTGTTTCACCCACTAAACATGTGAAGGCAGAAACTACCTCTTATGTTCACCATGATATCCTGACCACTTAGCACTGTACCTGGCACAAGAGAGGGACACTGGATATATCTGATGAATTAATAAATATGCCATGAAATAATTTAAAGGTAGAGTTGAGGTATACTCTAAAAGTTTATTCATTTCATGCTAATTTCCACTTAATAAGGTGCTCCTGTGGCCATGCCACTAACAACGCAACACACAAATAAAATCAACACACTGCCAGCTCTGTCTTGATCTACCCTTCCAGTTTTCAGCTCTCACAATCTGCTTCTCCCTGATGTTCTGAATGTCCTTTTTCTTCAACATGACATTATCATTTAGCTTTTGCTTTCTCCCTTGTTATGAAGGCTTCAGGTTTACTACTTGGAGGCCTCTAAGGGACAGTGCTACCCTTCCTCGGAAAGGAATTAGCTTGGGCAAGCCAAAACCTTCCAACAGGTGGCTTGTTTTCACAAGTTATAGTATTTTTCTTTTAGAGAGGATATATTCCCAATTTCTTGTCACTGTGACTCCCATTACTCATGATTATTTAAGATTCTGCAGTGATTTTTTGATGTTTCTTCTTGCAAATACTTCTTCTTGGAGTATGCATAAGATGATGCCAAAAGTTTAGCTGTCCCCATCCACGAAATATGTTCAGCTCATAATGAGTTCTTGTTAATGATGATAAGTTAATAATATTTTGGGACTTTTAGGTATCCTTTTCATATGACTCCAAGAGCTGGCTTTGCACTAAGCTTAAGTATTGTAACATAACTCATAACTTACTTTTCGCAATATAATTAGAGAATCAACTCAAATGAAGTTGGTAAGTAGGAGAGATTTTGCCCATTTATGGCACAGAAATCTCCATGATCTTACATGACTTTCCCAGACTGTTTCCAAGCTATTGTTACCGCTAAGTAACAATAGCTGAACACAAACTAGAAAACACAGCTGAATGTAGAAAGAAATGATGATACAAAGTATTCTAGGCATGCCTTTTCATCCATAATACTTCTTGGTTCAGATCGGCCACATGCTATGTGATTATTGAAAGTGCTTATTATGTGGTTTTGCTTAACTTCTGTACATTTTGCTTTACCTTCATAACTCAGCAACTTCACCTATTCTGTTTCCATCAAGGTACATCTCACCCCACCATTTTTTTTTTAAATTCTATATTTAATGTAGTGTATATTTATTTTTTAAATGTCATTTAAACTGGTTATTTGTAAGTATTTTTATATTCTGGTCATGAAATTACACAGGTTTTGAGTTGCCTGTTTCAAATCTATCTTGTCCCTAAATACCGTATATTTTTTCATGTGACTTTATAGAACATGAAGTTTTTCAGGGAGGTGCTATCCAATATAGTAGACCATAGTAAGCAGAATAATGGCTCCCCAAAGACATCTGTACCTTAACCCCCAGAACTTGTGAATAGGTTATCTTATGTGATAAAAGAAAATTAAGATTAAAGATATAATAAATGTTGCTAATAAACTGACTCTGATATGGGGAGATTATTCTGAATTATCTGAGTGAGTCCAATCCAATTATTGAGTCCTTAAAAGTAGAAGGGTCAAGAAGACAAGAACTTGATCTCCAATTGCTGGCTTGAAAGATAGATAAAGGGAGCATAAGTCAAGAAATGTAGGCAGCCTTTAGAAGCGGAAAAAAAATAGGAAAACGGAATTTCCCCTAGAGCCTCTAGAAAGGAATGCAGCCCTACCAAAGCTTGATTTTAGCCTAAAGAGATCTGTGTCAAATTTCTAACCTATAGAACCATAAGACACTAAGTTTTGTTATTTAAGCCACCATGTTTGTGGTAATTTGTTACAACAGCAATGAAAAATTAATACACAGACATATCTTTGCTACTTTTATTGCTGTTATTAATGAAACACCTAATGTTGCACAATTGCATGTAGAGACTTAGACTCCTGCACAATAATAGTGGGAGACTTTAACACTCCACTCACAATATTGGACAGATCAATGAGACAGAAAGTCAACAAGGATATCCAGGACTTGAACGCAGATTTGGACCAAGCAGACCTAATAGACATTTACAAGACACTCCATTCCAAATCCACAGAACACACATTCTTCTCAGTACCACATTGCACTTACTCCAAAATTGACCATATAATTGGAAGTAAATCACTCCTCAGCAAATGCAAAAGAACGGCAATCATAACAAACAGTCTCTCAGACCACAGCGCAATCAAATTAGAACTCAGCATTAAGAAAAGCACTCAAAACCGCACAATCACATGGAAACTGAACAACTTGCTCCTGAGTGACGAATGGATAAACAATGAAATGAAGGCAGAAAAAACAAATGTTCTTTGAAACCAACAAGAATGAAGACACAACGTACCAGATCCTATGGGACAAATTTAAAGCAGTGTCTAGAGGGCAATTTATAGCAATAAATGCCCACATGAGAAACAAAGAAAGATCTAAAATTGACACCCTATCATCAACATTCAAAGAGCTTGAGGAGCAAGATTTAAAAAAACTCAAAATCAAGCAGAAGACAAGAAATAGATAAGATCAGAGCAGCACTAAAGGAGATAGAGGAACAAAAAACACTTCAAAAAATCAGTAAATCCAGGATCTGGTTTTTTGAAAAGATCAACAAAATAGACCACTAGCCAGATTAACAAAAAAGAAAAGAGAGAAGAATCAAATAGATGCAATAAAAAACGATTAAGGGGATATAACCACTGATTCCACAGAAATACAAACTACCATCAGAGATTACAACAAAGAACTCTATGCACATAAACCAGTAAACCTGGAAGAAACAGATAAATTCCTGGACACTGGCACCCTCCCAAGCCTAAACCAGGAAGAAGTTGAAATCTTCAATAGACCAATAACAAGGGCTGAAGTTGAGGCAGGAATTAATAGTCTACCAACCAAAAAAAGTCCAGTTCCAGACGGGTTCACAGCTGAATTCTACCAGACATACAAAGAGGAGCTGGTACCATTCTTGTAGAAACTATTCCAAACAATAAAAAAAGAGGGAATCCTCCTAACTCTTTCTATGAGACCAACATCATCCTGATACCAAAATCTGGCAGAGACACAACTAAAAAAGAAAACTACAGGCCAATATACATGATGAACATTGATGCAAAAATCTTAAATAAAATACTGGCAAACCTAATCCAACAGCACATCAAAAAGCTTATCCACCACAATCAAGTAGGATTCATCCCGAGGATGCAAGGCTGGTTCAACACACTCAAGTCTATAAACGTAATTCACCACATAAACAGAACCAAAAACAAAAACTACATGATTATCTCAATAGATGCAGAGAAGGCCTTTGACAAAATTCAACAGCGCTTTATGCTAAAAACTCTCAATAAACTAGTTATCGATGGAACGTTATCTCAAAACAATAAAAGCTATTTACAACTAACCCACAGCCAATATCATATGGAATGGGCAAAAATTAGAAGCATTCCCTTTAACAACTGGCACTAGACAAGGATGCCCTCTCTCACCACTCCTATTCAATACAGTATTGGAAGTTCTAGCTAGAGCAATTAGGTAAGAAAAAGAAATAAGGGGCATTCAATTAGGAAAAGAAGAAGTCAAATTGTCCCTATTTGCAGATGACATGATCAGATATTTAGAAGACTCCATTGTCTTAGCCCAAAACCTCCTTAACCTGATAAGCAACTTGGGCAAAGTTTCAGGATACAAAATCAAAGTGCAGAAATCACAAACATACCTATACACCAATAACTGACAGAGAGCCAAATCACGATTGAACTCCCATTTACAATTGCTACAAAAAGAATAAAATACCTAGGAATACAACTAACAAAGGAGGTAAAAGGTCTCTTCAAGGAGAACTACAAACCACTGATCAAGGAAATAAGAGAGGACACAAACAGATGGAAAAACATTCCATGCTCATGGTTAGGAAGAATCAATATTGTGAAAATGGCCATACTGCCCAAAGTAATTTATAGATTCAATGCTATCCCCATCAAGCTACTTGTGACCCTCTTCACAGAACTGGAAAAAACCACCTTAAACTTCATATGGAACCAAAAGAGAGCCCACATAGCCAAGACAATTCTAAGCAAAAAGAACAAACCTGGAGGCATCACACTACCTGACTTCAAACTATACTACAAGGCTACAGTAATCAAAACAGCATGGTATCGGTACCAAAACAGAGATATAGACCAATGGAACAGAACAGAGGCTTCAGAGGCAATGCCACACATCTACACCCATCAGCTCTTTGACAAACCTCACAAAAACAAGCAAGGGGGAAAGGATTCCCTATTTAATAAACGGTGTTGGGAAAATTGGCTAGCCATGAGCAGAAAGCAGAAACTGGACTCCTTCCTGACACCTTACACTAAAATTAACTCCAGATGGATTAAAGACTTAAACATAAGACCTAACACCATAAAAACGGTTGAAAAAAACCTAGGCAAAACCATTCAGGACATAGGCATAGGGAAGGAGTTCATGACTAAAACACCAAAAGCATTGGCAACAAAAGCCAAAATAGACAAATGGGATCTAATTAAACTCCAGAGCTTCTTCACAGCAAAGGAAACAATCATTAGAGTGAACTGGCAACCAACAGAATGGGAAAAAAAAATTGCAATCTACCCATCTGACAAAGGGCTAATATCCAGAATCTACAAAGAACTAAAACAGATTTACAAGAAAAAAAACAAACAAATCCACTCAAAAGTGCACGAAGGATATGAACAGACACTTTTCAAAAGAAGACATATATGAGGCCAACAAACATATGACAAAATGCTCAATATGACATGAGAGAAATGAAAATCAAAACCACATTGAGACACCATCTCACATCACTTTGAATGGCAATCATTAAAAAATCTGGAGACAACAGATGGTCGAGAAGATGTGGAGAAATAGGAACATTTTTACACTGTTGGTGGGAGTATAAATTAGCTCAACCACTGTGGTAGGCAGTGTGGCAATCCCTCAAGGACCTAGAAACAGAAATTCCATTTGACCCAGCAATCCCATTACTGAGTATATATCCAAAGGATTATAAATCATTCTATTATAAAGACACATGCACAAGTATGTTCACTGCAGCACTGTTTACAATAGCAAAGACCTGGAACCAACCCAAATGCCCATCGATGATAGATTGGATAGGGGAAATGTGGCACATATACACCATGGAATACTATGCAGCCATAAAAATCAATGAGTTCGCGTATTTTGTCGGGACAAGGATGAATCTGGAAACCATCATCCTCAGCAAACTGACAGAAGAACAGAAAATCAAACACCACATGTTCTCACTCATAGGTGGGTGTTGAACAATGAGAACACATGGACACAGGGAGGGAAGCATCACACATTGCAGTCTATTGAGTGGGACTATGGGAGGGAACAGCAGGGGGTAGGGAGTTGGAGAGGGATAACATGGAGAGAAATGCCAGATGTAGGTGACAGGGTGATGGAGGCAGCAAACCACATTGCTATGTATATACCTATGCAACAATCCTGCATGATTTGCACATTTACCCCAGAACCTAAAGTGCAATAAAATATATTTAAAAAAAGAAGAATGTTAAGACCCTGAACAATAACCTAGACTTGAAGAGGTTCAGTCACCATAATAAGTAAAAGTGTAGATAACATAAAGATTTGTTACAATAATTATAATTATCATTTGGATTTTATTTATTATATTTATTATGGGTTGTGTATAATGCTAGGGACTTCACAAATTTATCACTAATCCTCACAGAAAAGCTACTGGCTAAGTGAATAAAATTAAGAATTTAAAAATCTATTAATTAAGGCTCAGAAAATTTAAGTAATTTATCAATGATGAGCCAGTTGGTAATGACAAAATCAGGTCCATAATTGTATTTCATCATTATTACACAGATTGTGGGAGATGGACAAATACATCAGCACAAATTCAATGCCATTTTGGAATATAGAATTCAGCACGTTCCCCATCCTGTTTATAAGAAAGAAATTTCTGCTTTTTATATAGGATATATTACAGCACTTAACTATTAAAAAACATGTATAAACTCATCTATTTCCTTGTTATGTTTAATACTTAATCTAGGACTGAAACTGATGTATTACTTTTTCTTCCCTATTTTACCAACCTATTTGAAAGTGAACATTGAAATGTATTAAACAGCAATTTTTGTGATTGTGGGTTGAGCGGAGATTGAACTTTCTAGAGAATGAAGACAAACCTACATGTCCGTGACTTAAGAGAGTTGTTTTAACCTGCTCAAAGCTAATCTGCAAAAAGCAGTAATCTCCTAGAAACCATCAGAGTAAATGTCCTCTAAAATAATTGCGTATGTACTTGATAACTTGTACTGGGCAGTGTATATTGTAAAGCAAATAATAATAATAAAGATGATTTGTCAGACATATACACTAAGTTCAAATGAAGATGGTAAAAAATCCAACTCTATTTTCTTCCAAATGCCTAAAGCTAAACTCATGATTAAATCATTTTATTATCATCTAAGGTAATTTTTGAATTTCTTTCAATATACACAAACGATAGCAGAGAAAATGCTTTCAGATAAAGAAGTAACATTGGTGGTAAGAACTAAACATTGATTCCTATTCATAATTTTTTATGTGAATTCATAGAATTGATTTTGTCATAGAATAATAAAAACAGTAATAGAGATCACTAATATTGTCATTTTTTAAAAGAAATTTATGTTTTGTGATCTAATATGAAACTATGTTTCCAATCTAAATTTAAGTATTAAAAACAAAGAGTTTACTGTTTTATTTTTATTATGAAATCAATATGGTTCAGAAAATACTGCTGAATAATCATTAATGTGCTCCCAATGTAGCTATGAGAACAGTGTGAAAAATCAGATATATGTTCTATAAATCTCTCCTATTGAGATTGCTAAGCTGTAACTGCCAAAAGATGTCTGTAATTTTTAGCTGAAGAAATCATTTTAGCTTTTTAGGTCAATAAAAAGTCAGAAGTCGGTAAGAAATTTCCCCAAAAGTAAAACAGTAAAACTGAAAACAAATGGGCTCTTCTCTATTGAGTATACATTTATAATACTGAGGGAGAGAGCATTAAAATGTTTGAGGAAAGCAATTCTCCCGTCAGGCTCTTGGGGTCCACACAGTCTCCAGAGTTAGAGAGCAATAGTTCCTACTGCACTTCCCAGAGACATTTTCTGACAAAGCTAACTTGACTTTAATTTTTATTCATATATTTAATAGATTTATTAGCCATCTATCAAATGTCATGTTCTATAACCAGTAAAAGTAGGAATTGAAAAATAAATAAAACCTGAGCCTTAGCCTCCTGAAAGGCTCATAGTCCAGCAGGCAAGAAGCTATATAACACCAATCATTTGGAAGTGCTATGAGATTATGAACAGAAGGTAAAAGACTGGCACAAAAAAAGGGAGTGATTGGTTCTTCTGGTAGTAGAGAAAGGAAAGTGGTATGTGTCTAGCACACATTTATAATAGCTTCAGTTACTCATTAGAGAGTTCTCTGAGTAAGACAGGCCATCACTAACAACCATACATCACTTGATTTCTTTCCGCATGAAAAAAAAAAACTCTCTCTTTACTCTGAACTCCAGTAATGCTGCAGGAATAATTTAGTTCCTTGGATTTTTTATTCAGACTAGAAAAATCCAACAGGTGGTTTTAAAATCATTTGGAAACTACTTTGGTGTGATAATCAAAATGTTTCACAGAAATGATCTCATTAATAGTCATGTCATCTCTTTGAAGTTGACTTAAATATCCGATTTTAAAGGTAAAGAGAAATTAAGTGACCCAACTGGAGACAGTCTGTCTATGGGGTTAGCTCTGTGCATAAGCAACTGCCCAATGACTTCATGACAGGGTGGAGTCAAAAGAACCTTCATAGTTTACACAGATTACATAATTTACACTTATTAGTATACAATGGGGCTAGTATAAATTTGAATTGAAAAGTTTTTTTTCTAGATAGTTTATTCTTATTTTCTTGTCACCTTCCTCAATTAACTGTGCGGATCAGCAAACAAATATAACAAAGTAACATTAAATATCAATAAAACAACTGCAGAATTTGAAGAGAAATTTTCATGTTTAAATTTAGTTTTTATACTAATTTCATCCTCCACTACATTAAAATATAATGATATTAAAAATATATTTCCTGGGGTAGTAGTGATACTCCGAGGGGCTTGCTCCTCTCTGTGTGGGTAGAGGATAGCCACAGCACAGCTAGGGAAGCTGCCCAAGAAACAGAAGCTGAAGTTGTAGAATGATCATGGGCAAGAGGTTTTGAAATCTGCTCATGTTTGCCTAATAAATGCAACAGCCACAGCAACTGAAATTCTTAAAATCTTAGTATTAACATTTACCATTATTGAGGAAAATCAGGTCAGCACAGAAGGCAGTGGATACATTACTTTTTCCTTCAAATGAGGAATATCACAAGAACTGAGCATGAGTTACCATGGAATTCATGAAAATTAATAAAGATGCCTCTACAAGCTTTGTGGAAGAATCTACAAAACCTTCCAAACAGTGATCTTTGTTTTTTCTGTATTTTCACCATTCTGGTTGCAATTTGGCTCCCTGAAAGTACATTACAATGCTTTCTGATGTACTTAGGAATTCTCAAGTCCCTCTTTTAAACTTTAGGACTTATGGACTAATTGGCCAGAGAAGGATCATTATAAAAGAATATACAATAATGGATTTCATCCAGACAGTGCATTAAAGATCTGTGACTGGATAAACTGTTTTCTGAGCTAAGAGAATATTTCAGTCTTATGTTTTAGATCATATGGTAAAAGGAACTGTAGCCATACCCCAAGGATTGTGATCACAGATATTTAGTACAGTAGAATAGTAAAACAAATGGGTGAATATCTAAAATATATGAAGAAAAAGGGGACGTTAGAGATTTGGTTATACAAGAGATTCTAAATAACGCAAATAGGACTTCAGAAGATGAAAAGAATTCTGAAGAAGCTATTAAAATATGAACACAGCAATAAAAACTACTTAGATACCAAAGAATATTTAAGAAATATTTAATAATAATTTCTGAATAAATATCAGCAAACAGACTTCATCCTTTGGGGTTTTAGCTTATGCCTTAAAGGAATTTGCAGTCAGGGAAGGTCAAGGAAATTTACTCGTTCAAGGATAATTTCTGACATGATTGCAGATTTGAGAAAATATATAAATACATAAAATATTTACTGTGTAAAAGCAAATGAATATGTTTCTGCTTTGAATAATCATGTCCCCAAAATGCTGCAGTCCATAGACCAGGCGGCCAATGACATTTCAAAGAAAGAATTAAAATTACTGTGTAGCAATTCTTCATTTCTTAGAGTCTTAAGATGTGAAGCTTAAAAGAATATGGTTTGGATACAATTAACAAGAATAAACTATTTTCCAGCATGATCATTACAGATAATGAAATAGAACTGTACTTAATATTATGGACTATCAATAGATTTCATATGCAACATTACAGATGTCCATTGATATCTAACTATCACATTGAAGAAAATTTAGAAAAGTGAAAGTCTTGTTGTACTGGTTTCCTTCAGGAATACAGATTATCTCTTCACAAATCTTGTCAAAATGAAGCTTCTGAGCCACACACAATTGATTCCTGAGAGGAGCTGCTACTCAAAAGATTATCAAAATAGTCACTAAACAATTAGTAATTGTTAATAACACATTTATCGTGGCATATCACAAACTTCAGCAACTTCTCAGTTGTAGAATAAGTGTTAATGATTCAAACTGTAATTGCTCCAAGCAGTGCTCTAGTCTATAAAATTCTGCTAAGAGAGAGCTGTTAAATTGTTTCCTTATTAATATTTTTCTCACTTGTAAAAATAAAATCTATTTCAGATGATTCTGTTATCTAGTAACAGGAATGGCATTGTCCTGTTGTTTTTAATTATGTTTGTATCAACACTTTGGATGTAAACCTGAAGCCTGCTTTCCCAGGAAAGAAAGTCAATTGTGGGGAAAAACAAAAACAAACAAAAACACTTTTTTTTCATTTAATCACTGTGTCTTTGCTTGAGTTTCTGGTTCTGATCATCACTAGATTTTCATCTTATACTTGGCTAGTTCCTCCTCACATCCTTGACATCTAAAAATTGGAGTGGCCCAGAGCTTAATTCCTCGACACTTTTCTCTCTTCTAGATGCCTCAATACCTTTGATGGTATAATCCAATTACTTCATTTTCAGTATCACCTTTAATCTAATAATGCAGCTATGTACTTTAGGCCCATTCCTCCTCCCTGAATTCTAGGCACACTTTACAACTGCCTACTTTTGGTGATTTTGTACTGTGTCAATTTGCCTAAACTGGGATATAATTTCCCATAATTCTCTTCCCTGTGCATTTCCATGTTATGGTTGATCACACAAAAAATTTCAGATTCAGAAACAAAGCAGGGGTCATTAAGCATTGAATGTTGATACAGGGTGCCAGAAGCTGCTGCAGTTCATACACATTTTCACTAATTGACTGGCTCACCTTGCTAATGAGGAAAGTCACAGTATTTAGTCTCTCTGGCTGCCATTAAATTTTGTCTTTCAGCTTCTCTGGTTTGGGGCCAAATACATTGTGTATCTCCGGCAAAACAATTCAGTTTCTTCAGCAGGTCAATCCTCATCTTTGAGGGCAGAGGTAATAAGAGAAAAAGTTCCACTTTGCCATGGTAGGTTATTCCATACTGTTTTTGTGGATCATTTTCTATTGCTAACTCTGTGTTCACTATCGTTCTTCTTTCCAGCTGCCAGTCCTGCTGTCTAACAGTGATTTCAAGACCACCACCATATGCAAACGTAATTAGCTTTCCAAAGAAATCTTCACCAGTTTCAACAATTTTGGAAGGTCTAATCTCTGTAATAAGCCCCTTCTACCATATCCTTCTTAGTGGACCTGCTTTCTTGATTGAATCCTAAGGGACGTGCTTACTCGAGGCCTATTTGGCCTCTCAAATGGAGCACATTCACAACTGAATTCCTCATATTACTTCTATCACAAACTTGCTCTTCCCATGTTCTCCAGCACATTAAAAGCAACTTTTTCCCTTCTCTTATTCAAGCCAAACATCTTGAAGTCATCACTGATGCCTCTCTTTCACCTGCATTCATATTATTTATTTCAGGAAATACATGCAGCAATATCTTTAAAATATATGATTTCCATCTTCTACCTGGCATTTCACCCTGTCCTAAGTCATGTCTCTCTGGCATAATTATATTAGCTTTGCTATGTGTCTTCTCGCTTCCAATCCTGCTCCTGACTCTATTACCCATTCACCTGACAGACTGGGTCTGTTATGAAATAAATAAGGTAATGTTACTTCTTTGTTCGGGAACTTTCAAGGTTTTCAATCTCAGTTGGAGTAAAAGCTTAAGTTCTTATGCTGATTCAGAAGGCCCTACCTTCACTTGGTGCCACCATTCCACCATTACCTTTTCTTATTGTCTCTCCTCCCTCCCGCTCTCTCTCTCTCTCTCTCTCTCTCTCTGATCACCTGTTCTATCTACATTGACCTCCTCCTCAAACTAGGAATTCTTGTGCCTCTAGATGTTCATGCTTGCTCTTTTTCTTCTGCCAGATGTGCTTCTCTACAGGAAATCACATGACTTGTCTTTCCCTTTCTTCCAGACTGGTTTTGTTTAATCCTTCCAGAAAATCAGCTTTAAAATTACAACCCTACTCATTCACAAAATATCTTCCTTCCTTTCCACAGACTTTTGTCCTTAGCACTTAGTTCTCATTATACTACTACACATATGTTCCATTTATTTATTTTATATGCTATCTACTAGACTATTATTTGATTAGGGTAATTATATAAGCCCTTTTATCCAATAGATACAATAGTATAACCCAAATCCATGGTGCCATATCTGGCAAATGGCAGGCTCTTACTAAATATTTGTTGGATAAGGGAAGGAATGCCAATGAGAAAATTAATACAGTGGCTAAAATCAATATGAGTAAAACCTTAGAAATTTAATGTGTTTCAATGTGGCAGATAATACGGCACAAGTCTAGCATAGGAACTAGGCTACAATAGCAGCCATTATTTCAGGACCTAATGAATGTAACATGAGTGGCCTAATCAAATTAAACCTCTCAAATCAAGTCTCTCCTCAGGCCTCTCTATTCCCTGAGACACTACAATATTGAAATTCGGGCAACTAAGAACTCTACAGTGGCTTATAAATGTTCAAGTGAAAGGAAGAGTCACATTTTGTCTCACCTTAAATCAAAAGCTAGAAATGGGCTGGGCATGATACCCACACCTATAATCCCAGCATTTTGGGACATGGAGGGAGGAGTTGCTTGAGGCCAGAAGTTTGATATAAGCCTGGGCAACATAGTCACACTCTGTCTTTAGAAAAAAATTAAAAATAACTGACATGGTGATTCATGCCTTTCATCCTAGCTACTCCAGAGGCTGAGGTTGGAGGATCACTTGACCACAGGAGGTCAAGGCTGCAGTGAGCCAAAAATGTGCCACTGCACTCTGGCCTGGGTAAAAAAAGCAAGATCCTGTCTCCAAATAATAATAATAAAGTAAATATTTAAAAAGCTAGAAATGATTAAGCTATGTTGAAAGTTAAGACAGGCTGAAAACTAGACCTCTTGCACCAAACAGTTAGCAAAAGTATAAATGCAAAATAAAAGTTTTTGATGGAAACTAAAAGTACAATTTCACTAAACACATGAATAAGAAAGCCAGACAGCCTTACACCAATATGGGGAAAGTTTTAGTGGTCTGACTAGAAGATCAAACTATCTATAACTTTTCTTTAAGCCAAAGCATAATAACCAAGGTCCCAATTCTCTTCAATTCTAAGGAGGCTAAGAAAGGTGAGGAAGCTACAGAAGAAAAGTTGAAAGCTAGCAGAGGGTTCACAAGGTTTAAGAAAATAAGCTGTCTCCATGACATAAAAGTGCAAGGTAAAGCATCAAGTGGTGATGTAGAAACTGCAGTAATAATGCAATAGCTATGCTTAGCAATAGATATTCAGTGTAAATGAAACAGCCTTTCATTGAAAGATGTCATCTATAACTTTCATAACTAAAAAGAAAAATCCAATGTCTGGCTTCAAAGCCTCAAAAGACTGGCTGACTCACTTACTAGGGGCTAAGGCACCTGATTACATTAACTTAAGCCAATGCTTGCTTTTCATTTCGGAAATCCTAGGGCCCTTAAGAATTGCTAAATCTGCCCTGCCTGTGCTCTAGAAATAAAACAAGGAAGCCTGGATGATTGTATGTCTGTTTATACCATGGTTTACTGAATATTTTAAACCCAGTATTGAGACCTCCTACTCAAAAAAGATTTATTTTTAAATATTACTGCTAATTGGCAATGCACCTGGTCACCTAAGAGTTCTGATGGAGATATACAAGGAGATTAATGGGTAATTATATTGGCTGTTCTATCCAATAGATCCAATCATGTAACCCAAATCCAGGGTGCCATATCTGGCACATAGCAGGCTCTTATTATTATACTGAGTTCTGATGAACCCTTCCCTTCCCTCCCCTTCACCTTCCTTTCTCCTCTCCTTCCCTTCCCTTCCCACCTTCTCTTCTTTTCCCTTCTTCTTCCCTTCCCTTCTTGCTTGCCAAAACAACACCCATTCTATAGCCTATGGATCAATGAGTAATTTTGACTTTCGAGCTTTACTATTTAAGAAATATATTTCATAAGACTGTAGCTTCCATAGTGATTTCTCTGATGAATCTGGGCAAACTAAGATAAAAACCTTCCACAGAGGATTCACCATTCTAAATTTTATTAAGAACGTTCCTGATTCATAAGAGGAGGTTAAAATATCAACATCAGCAAGAATTTGAAAGAAGTTGATTTCAACCCTTGTGGATGACTTGGCTGGGTTCAGGATTTAGTTATAACTTCAGGTGGAAGTTACTACAATGTGGTGGAAATAGCAAAAGAACTAGAACTGAAAGTAAGCCTGAAGATGTGACGGAAATGCTGCAATACCATAAAATGTTAATGAGAAATTGCTTCTTATGAATGAGCATGGGAAGTTGTTTCTTGAGATGAAAGTTACTCTTTGTGAAGATATAGTAAAAGTTGTTGAAATGACAACAATGGCTTTAGAATATTACGTAAACTTAGTTGGTAAAGCAGCAGCAGGGTTTGAGAGGACTGACTTTTATTAGTCTGCTCTTGCACTGCTACAAAGAGATTCCTGAGGCTGTGTACTTTATAAAGAAAAGAGGTTTAATTGATTCACGGTTCCACAGGCTGTACATGAAGCACAGCGGCTTCTGCTTCTGGGGAGGCCTCAGGAAGTTTCCAATCAGGGCGAAAGACAAAGAGGGAGCAAGTAATCTCACATGGCTGGAATAGGAAGAAAGTTGGGAAGAGGTGCCACACACTTTTAAACAAGATCTTAAGACAACTCTCTCATTATCACCAGAATAGAACCCTGGCAAAAATCCACCCCCATAATCCAATCACCGTTCATCAGGCTCGACCTCAAACTTTAGGGATTATAACTGAACATGAGATTTGGGTGGGGACATAGATCCAAACAATATCAGACTTCAATTTTCAAAAGGCTTTGCTGTTTCTTATCAAACAGTGTCATATGAACAGAGAAATATTTCACTGTTCATTTCATTTCACAAAAGAAGACTAAAATAAATGTAGCATACTTAACTGTGGTCTTATTTTAAGAAACTGTCATAGCCACCTCAACCTTCAGCAACCACCACCTTGATCAGTCATCAGCCATCGACATCAAGGCAAGACTCTCCAGCAGCAAAAAGATTATGCCTCACTGAAGGCTCAGATGATCTTTGGCTTTTCTAGCAATAAAGTATTTTTTAATTAAGGTATGTAAATTTCTTAGGCATAATGTTAATGCACACTTAACATTATGGAGTTAAGTGTTAGAAATTTAACATTTCTGCTATTAGTCTGTTCTCACACTACTTATAAAGAAATACCTGTGAAGTATTTCTTTAGCAACTCTGTGAAATAAGCTTTTCATATCTCCAATGTTTATTCCATAATGGCCTATAGTATGGTATAAATATAACTTTTATATGCACTGAAAAAACAAAAATTGTGTGACTTACCATATTGCAATATTTAATTCATTCTGGTGGTCTGGAACCAAACCCACCACATCTCTGAAGTATGCCTGTGTCAAAGCCAGTTCTCATTTTCTTTATAACTCACTGTGAAGTAATTGCTACTAAGCAAAGGTTATTATTTTATATTAAACTTCTACAGTTTGTCTGTTTCATGAGTAAAAAAGAAATGTAAAGAAGATGTCTCTTTTGACATTCAATGTACAATGATTATCACAATGTTTGATATTCATAAAAATATTTTAATAATAGACATACTCAACCTACATATTTTTATTTTTAGCCCACCTTAATCATGGAATGTTGCTACTGTTAATGAAAAAAAAGCCAAACTTATGAAATATTTGAAGAGGTTTATTCTGAGCCAAATTTGAGGATCATGGCCATAGACACAGCCGCAGGAGGTCTTGAGAACATGTGCCCAAAGTGGATGGGTTACAGTTTGGTTTTATACGTTTTAAAGAGACAGAAGTTACAGGCAAAGACATAAATCAATGCATATAAAATATACATTGGTTTTGTGAGGAAAGGTGGGACATCTTGGGTAGTGAGGCTCCCAGCCAGGTCAAGAGTGAATTAAAAGATTTTCTTATTGACAATTGGTTGAAAGAGTTAAGCTATGCCTGAAGAATTGAAGTCAGTATAAATAAATACTTAAGATAAGGCAGGTTCGAGAAGCCAAGGTTCTTATTATGTAGATGAATCCTCCAGGTAGCATGCTTTGGATCAAATAGATGATTAATGTCTCTTATCAGACCTAAAAATGTGTCAGACTCTCTGGAAAAGGCAGTTATGGATGGAATATTAAATTGATAAGGAATGAAGATTCTCTACAGAACGTAAACTTCTCCCACAAGAGACAGCTTTGCAGGGCCACTTCAAAATACGAGAAAGAAAATATATCTGAGGATAAAATATTCTGATTTCCTTCAGGGCTACCATCTGTCATGTGATGCTCTACTAAACTCAGGTTGGCATTTGCTATCATCTCATTATTGTCAGTCTTATGATCTCTATTTTAATGTTAACACTGTCCAGCTGTGCCTAAATTCCAAAAGAAGGAGAATATAAGAAGGCATATCCAATCTATTTTCCTGTCATGGCCTAAACTAGTTTTTCAGGTTTTCTTTCAGATCCCCTTGGACAAGAGGGAGGATCCATTCAGTCAGTTGTGGGGCTTAGAATTTTATTTCTGTTTTATAGCATTATATCCAGTGTATGTCTACTAGGGAAGAAAAAACCTTCAAGTAAGATAAAAGTAAGACAAAACAAAACATCCAGTCTTCAAATGAGGTATCAGACAGGAGAAAAAATATCCTTGTAATTTGAGGAGTAACTTCTAGATGAGAGATTAAATTGATAATGGAAAAGAGATGCTAAAAAAAAGCAATATATTGATTTTCTCTGATGTGGTCAGACAAGTGTTTATTTTTGTTTTATTTTTCCTTAGCAACTCTGTGAGGTCAGCTTTTTCTATCACCATCGTTTACTTGAATAAATTAAAGATAATACAGTTATACAGGCTAGAATGCATTATTTAATTATACATACCTTGTCACAAAAATAATTGAATAATTTTAAGGTCTTACAACTAGTAAGCAAATTTAGAACACATACCTGTTTGATGTAAAACTTTGGCCCTGTCAACAAATTTATCTCATGATTTCTTAGGCAGATGAATGTATTAGTTACTAGGTGAATTGTTTTTAGGGATTCTTCTTTTCTCTACCTACAAGAGTTTAAGGTTATTGGTTTGAATTAAGATTAGGATACAAGGGCTGATTTTATCTATGTTCTAAGAGTAATTTAAATTTCTGTAAGTCTTTAAAAGGCTGTTTTTACATCTAAGAAAAGTCATCATAATTCTAGGATGACTCAAGTATTTCTTATAAAACTCTTGACTTCATAAAGAAAAATTTCTCCTTTTTTTTTTTTTCCAGCAGTGGTCATTTTTGTAGCTTGTAAACTTTAAAATTCTTTCTGTTTCATTAATACTTTGGTGAGTATTCTTCACATATATATTTTTTACTGTACTTTTAGGTTCTGGGGTACATGTGCAAATCACGCAGGATTGTTGCAAAGCTATATACACGGCAATGTGGTTTGCTGCCTACATTCCCCTGTCACCTATATCTGGCATTTCTCTCCATGTTATCCTTCCCTAACATCCCTACCCCCAGCTGTCCTTCCCATAGTCCCCCACAACAGACCTCAGTGTGTGATGCTCCCCTCCCTGTGTCCATGTGTTCTCATTGTTCAACACCCACCTATGAGTGAGAACATGTGGTGTTCGATTTTCTGTTCTTGTGTCAGTTTGCTGAGAATGATGGTTTCCAGATTCATCTCTGTCCCTACAAAGGACACAAACTCATTGATTTTTATGGCTGCATAGTATTCCATGGTGTATGTTTGCCACATTTTCCTTGTCCAGTCTATCATCAATAGGCATTTAGGTTGGTTCCAGGTTTTGCTATTGTAAACAGTGCTGCAATTGTGTGCATGTGTCTTTACAATAGAACAATTTATAATCCTTTGGATATATACTCAGTAATGGGACTGCTGGGTCAAATGGAATTTCTATTTCTAGATCTCTGAAGAATTGCCACACTGTCTTCCAAAATGGTTGAACTAATTTACACTCCCACCAACAGTGTAAAAGCGTTCCTATTTCTCCACATCCTCTACCAGCATCTGTTGTCTCCAGATTTTTTAATGATTGCCATTCTAAGCGGCGTGAGATGGTACCTCAATGTAGTTTTGATTTGCATTTCTCTAATGACCAGTGATGACGAGTATTTTTTCATGTTCGTTGGCCTCATATATGTCTTCTTTTGAAAAGTGTCTGTTCATATCCTTCGCCCACTTTTGAATGGGTTTGTTTTTTTCTTGTAAATCTGTTTTAGTTCTTTGTAGATTCTGGATATTAGGCCTTTGTCAGATGGGTAGATTGTAAAATTTTTTCCCATTCTGTTGGTTGCCAGTTCACTCTAATGATTGTTTTTTTGCTGTGAAGAAGCTCTGGAGTTTAATTAGATCCCATTTGTCTATTTTGGCTTTTGTTGCCAATGCTTTTGGTGTTTTAGTCATGAGGTCCTTGCCTATGCCTATGTCCTAAATGGTTTTGCCTAGGTTTTTTTCTAGAGTTTTTATGGTGTTAGGTCTTATGTTTAAGTCTTTAATCCATCTGGAGTTAATTTTGGTATAAAGTGTCAGGAAGGAGTCCCGTTTCTGCTTTCTGCTCATGGCTAGCCAGTTTTCCCAACACCATTTATTAAACAGGGAATCCTTTCCCCATTGCTTGTTTTTGTGAGGTTTGTCAAAGAGCAGGTGGGTATAGATGTGTGGCGTTGCCTCTGAGGCCTCTGTTCTGTTCCATTGGTCTGTATTTCTGTTTTGGTACCAGTACCATGCTGTTTTGATTACTGCAGCCCTGTAGTATAGTTTGAAGTCAGGTAGCGTGATGTCTCCAGGTTTGTTCTTTTTGCTTAGGATTGTCTTGACTATGTGGGCTCTCTTTTGTTTCCATATGAAGTTTAAGGTGGTTTTTTCCAGTTCTGTGAAGAGGGTCACAGGTAGCTTGATGGGGATAGCATTGAATCTATAAATTACTTTGGGCAGTATGGCCATTTTCACAATATTGATTCTTCCTAACCATGAGCATGGAATGTTTTTCCATCTGTTTGTGTCCTCTCTTACTTCCTTGAGCAGTGGTTTGTAGTTCTCCTTGAAGAGGTCTTTTACATCCTTTGTG